>PVIY010043208.1:0-20460 GCA_004026745.1 Myrmecophaga tridactyla
CAATGTATGTTTTTGGGATTTTAATTGGTATTGTATTGAATCTAGAAATTAATTTTGGTGGAATTGACATTTTAACTATATCCAGTCTTCTAATAATGAACACGATATACCCTTCCAATTTTCTAGATCTTCCATGATTTATTTTAGCAACTTTTTGTAGTTTTCTGTAAATAGGCCTTTTATTTCCTTAATTAATTTTTTTCCTAAAAATTAGATTCTTTTGGTTGCTATTGTAACTAGATTTTTTTCTTGATTTCTCCTAAGATGGCTCATCACTAGTGTATAGAGACACAACTGATTTGGGGGCATTGATCTTGCATACTGTCACTTTGCTATACTCATTTATTAGTTCTGATATGTTTGCTGTATAATTTTCATGGTTTTTTGGCATATGGGGTCATGTCATCTGCAGACAGTGAAAGTTTTACTTCTTCTGAATGCCTATTATTCTGTATCTTGTCTAATTGCTCTGGCTAGAACTTGGAGCAGAATGCTGGATAACAATGTTTAAAGTGTGTATCCTTATCTTGTTTCTGATCTTAGAAGGAAAGCTTTCAGTCTTTCCCCATTGAGGATAATTTTAGCTGTGGGTTTTTCATATATTTCCTTTATCTTGTTGAGGAAGTTCCCTTCTATTCCTATCCTTTGATGTGTTTTCATACAGAAGGAACATTGAATTTTGTAAAATGTCTTTTCTGCATCAGTCAAGATGATCTTGTACTTTTTCTGCTTTGATTTCTCGATATGGGGTACTACATTGATTTTCTTGCATTGAATCAGCCTTGTATATCTGGAATAAATCCCAGTTGGTCATGGTGTATAATTCTTTTAATGTGTTGCTGGATTCAATTTGCAGGTATTTTGGTGAGATTTTTTGCATCTATACTCATCAAAGAGATTGGTCTATAATTGTCCTTTCTTGTATTGTCTTTGTCTGGCTTTTATATTAGGGTGCTATTGGCTTCATAGAATGAGATACGTATCTTTCCTTCCTCTTCAATTTTTTTGAAGAGTTTGAGCAGGATTGGTACTACTTCTTTCTTGAATGCTTCTTAAAATTCAAATGTAGCTATCTGGTCCTGGACATTTCTTTCTAGGGACCTTCTTGTGACTGATTCACTCTATTTGTGATTGGTTTGTTTAGGTCATCTTTTTCTTCTCGAGACAATATTGGCTGTTCATGTCTTTCTAGGAAGTTGTCCATTTCATCTTTGTTGTCTAGTTTATTAGCATAAAATTTCTGACAAAATCCTCTACTACCTCCATTATTTCTTTGGTACAATTGTTATGTTCCCCTCTTCCATTTCTGATTTTATTTATTTGCATCCTCTTTCTTTTTCCTGTCAACTTTAGTTAAATGTTCTTTGATTTTAATGTTTTTCTCAAAGGACCAACTTCTGGTTTGGTTTATTTTCTCAATTGTTTTCATGTTCTCAAATTCATGTATTTCTGCTCTGATCTTTGTAATTTTTTTTGGTATTGCTCGCTTTGGCATATCTTTATTGTCTTTTAATTGCTCAATTAACTTTTGATTGCTCAAAAAAACTGTAAATTCTTCTTTACAGTTAAAGCTAATTGAGGCTGGTCTGGCTGGAATAGTAAATATAAGCATTTATCTATCAGGTGGTTAAGTGGAAACTTCAAAGAAAAGAGAAATGGAGACTTTTTCAACTTAATTAGGGAGTGAGCTGTTTTGGCAGTAGAGGTCATGAATATTGGTTCAGCGTCCTTTACATATGCACATGTGCATACTTTTCTTCAGAACTTCGAGCCTCCAGATCTCAAGAGTTTAAATTCCTCTTGTTTTGTGAAACCAAGTTGTGATGTTTTGTTAAGCAAGCTTAGGAATCTAAGACACTACACTTCCAGAATCCACACAACCAAGTAATTATGCTGATATCTTTAGCTCCCTAATGCTCATGGCCTATCTCTAGATGAAATAAAAGTTTACATTATGACAGGAAGTCATGTTTTGGTGTCATGGGTACCTTTGATGGTGTGACAGATGAGATTCCTTGAGGATAGAATTAGTTTGAGTACCTCAAATGGCATACAAAATTCATCCTAACATTGAATGACTGTAGAAAATGTTAGGAAGAAAGGAAGCAGCTTCATTCAAGACATATCCAACAAAAAGCTCAGATCAGATCCATGAGAGCAGAAGGTTATATTATTCCTCCTTTATGTGCCTGCAAAACTTTTCAGGAGATGATTAAGGAAGCTAATCTCTTAAATTTCATAAGATTGGAGAGATTTTATTTTCAGGCACATAAATCTCTAGAAAGCTCTATACTGTTTCACCTGGAATTTGTGCATGTGTATGCTTTAACATATCCAGGCTGCTGCACCCTTTCCACTGGAGTACACTCCTTGTTTTCAAGTCTTTATGTTTATGAAGGTCATAAACCATAGGGAGTATCTTAGATTTCAGATGTGGTTCTATGTATGGCTATGAAAGGAATTCTCTTTTCCCCAGGAGAATTGTCCCAGTGGCTGGTGCTTAAGTAGGTCATAGGACAGTTGAAGACTTTACAGACCATAACTCTTACCAGCTCTGGCCTCTGCTTACTCCACAAGAACCAGGGATTTATATTGGCATTAGATTTACCAGTTCTCAGGGATGGAGCTTCAGTGGATGGGTGGGGGGAGGTAGAAGTTTATTCAGAGTCAACCAGAAGGAAGGAACTCACTTTCCAGAACTGTAGCTCCATCTTCAGAGACAGTTCTCAGAAAAATGTCTCTAAATGTATGTTCGAGACATGGATATGATTTACTTTGCAGAAGACACAGTGAAGGCAGTGTATGCCTGGACACAAACCTCCCCTGTAGTGTGGCCAAGGGGTATCTAGACTGCAGGGTATATTCTATGTCCACTGAGGAACTGGGAAGCAGCTCCAATGTGGGTACTATAGGAGGCAGTTTTCTCTCAACATCTGAGATTTTTCACTTGTGCTTTTCAGAAAAGAAAGTTGATATGAAGTTATTTTATATGGCTACATTAATCAAGCATGTGATATTAGTGGAGGCCAAGACACATGGGTAAATGGAGCAATGTATGCATGCCATTGGATAAAACAAAGAGTTTCCTAGATGTGAGGCAGTAATTTAAAAACACGAACACTAAAATATAATAAATTGCATTTTGTCAAAAATTTTTTAAAAAGTTATTTGAAACTTTCATTTAAGAAAATGAAAAATTTGCCTTAATATGTATGTATGTAAGGAACTTCCAATATTTTCAATGCTACTTACAAGGAAATATAATATATATTTATGTACTCTAATAAAGAACATTTATCAGAATATAGAAAGCTAATTTAATACTCATTTAATTCATATATGTGAATGTGGGTAAGAAGGGGTATTTTAGGTTCTAGATAAACTGCTGGATTAAATTAAAAAATGAACCCTGTTGGGTATGATGTAATATAGTTAATAGTACAATTATCCAAAGTTCTTTCATGAATTGAAAATAATAAACCACACTAATTCAAGGTACTAGTGATAGAGTGGTATATGGGAACTCTATGTATTCTATTCATGATTTTATTTCAGTCAACAACTTTTATACTAAAAATTTTGAAAAACTGGATATAATTAATATCTTCCTTTGGGTTTCTCAGGACAGTTTTGATGATGCTGTCCCTTTTAATGTGCTTTATAATAAACCTCACACCAAGAACAATAATAAAGTGGATTTTGCAATAAGCATATTCAGTGAGCTAGAAATCATAATATAACCTTCATTTTAATATAATTTATCATGAAATGACATTATTAATAAAATGAAAGGAAACACATGGACATGAATAATAATATACACTATTCATATAAGATATAATGTTCTTATATCCAGAATATATGAGAGACTTACAGTTTATTATTCACCAAAATAGGCCAAATATATGGATAGGCATTTTACCAATAAAACACCCAAAAGTGAAATAAACAAAAATTCTTGAAGATTATTTGATAAATGGAAATTAAAGTCACAGTTACATACCACTATTCTTCCTCTAGAATTTCTGTTATGTAACATTTAATCTTTAAATTGGTGAGCATGTTAACAAACTAGAACCTTCAGATCTTACAGACATTGTATGAATATATAGCGATGAAGCAAAACGAACGATGCTAAGCCTTTTGTCCAGCACAATCATATAACAAGAATTCACACTTTCACAAATATTGCCATTGCAACACTTGTCCCTCAGGTTCCTTATATCTGCTCTAGGTGGTGCCTTTGCTACATTACAGCAACCACGGAATTTTCTGTAGAAGTTGAGGCAACACAAATAAGTTTATCCCACTGCTACTGGAAACCATCCCTGGACTAATCCAGCAGCTCTGAGAGAGGTGCCTCAGCCTATAATTTCCCAGATGTTCTTATCTGGTGACTGAGAATGAACAGAGGTGATTTGACATGGAGTTTTTGATGAGCTGAGTATTACTTATTGTTGTTTCAGAGGTATTTGACTGGAGAACATATGATATTGAGTATCACAGAACAGAATTGTGTGTAAAACCCCAAAATTGTGGTGGTGGGTGACCTTCTCCCAATGGTATTGCAGACTGTTAGAGACTCTTTCCTGTGTGTATGGAGGGGGGACGTCTCAACTAGTAGCAATGGAAAGAAGCTCAACCAACCATGAATTGTAATTTTAATTACTATATTTGGACTGCTGAATACAAGCTCCAAGCACATAAATCAAGAGTAAGGAGAAAGGAATTCTGAGGTCTCTCTTTGGTGTGAGGAGATGGGGTTGATGGGAAAACAATTTTTAAAATGCTGGCTTTTTGAGTCAGCTGAGATCCGGATACAGAAACGAGCTCAGAATATAGAACCAGGTAATAACTTTGGCTCTTGAATGATAAACCTTGGGGCTGGTGACTGACTGTGAAAAGGGATTTTCTTTCCTTTTTATAAACTATTCTAAATAACTTATTAAATAAATCCTCAGGCATTGTCAATTATCAGAATTTTTTACAAAAAAATTATTGCTGTTAATATGTCTGGATTAGACAGGTTTTTTGAAAACAGGAGGGGTGTTTTGAAAAGTTAGGCCTGTGCTCATGAAAATTAAATATTCTTGAAGAAAGAGAAAATAAAAACTTTAAAACACATCTAAAGATGCTCCATGGGTGTTGGACATGCAAGAACCATGTGTAGGTGTGACTCTATACATGAGGCCAGTGGCTCTTGTTCTGGAGAGGAGGGGTTGTGTTGGAGTTAATGCATGTGGGGGGCTCCTGGAGGAGAAGCCATATTTTCCCTCCTCACCTTTTGGGAGATACAGGTTTGAACAGCTCATAGTGTTTCACTAATGGCATTATTCGAAGGTAGATTCAGAAGAGTTGCAGTGCATATTGTAATTTGTGAGGAAAGCACTAAAACACTTAAAATAGGACAATGTGGTACACACTCAGAGAAAATGCAGCATACCAACATGCCCTGCCAGGCAGGCTCAGGTTACGGGTCAGACTGGGTCTCCATTATTAGTGGTAGTGGAGGTACCACATGCTCTGAAGGATCTATGAATGGCAGGTTCACCAGCTCCAGGGACAATGCTAAGGATCAGTTATATTTCCAAATAACACTATAAACTGAGGACATGGACATTTATTAATGGCCGTGTGTAAGAGATACAATGAGGGCAAGGCGATACTAACCCAAGCATAATCCTCTACTGTGGTTCAGCTGGAAGGGGATGCTTATGAACCACTAAATACAAGGAACAGATGCAAAAGTAGGTGCAGGGAAATGGTTAAGGACTGGTGTCTTGTCAGTGTCTGGGGCTTACTCTCAAGCTGTTTCCCCAGAAAGCATCTCCAGATTAACGTTTCTGTTCCTATCATTGATATCATGAATTGGAAAACTTCTGTTATAATATGTTGAAGTGCAGAAACTGGCAAAATCAACCAGCTCTCCCTTATAAAGGCATAAATGACTCTGTCATTGTTTACTCAGTTCAGAATTCTGAGTAGCTCAAGACAACCTGGTGAGTCTTTTCCAGTGAGATGGAGGGAAGATAATCTAGTAAAATTACCCATTGGGACAATCTTTCAGATTAATGTGAGCCAGGAGATAGGTCATTCTAGGTTCTAGATTGTAGTGGATTTCACCCTGCACTCCTACTTATATAAAAGTGTGTACTTCAGACATAGCACTGAACTGATTGTCTATTTGTCTGATAATCCATTTTCTTTCCCCTAATCTTTATTATCAGATCTCCCTTTGCCCCTTCTGTTCCATGACAGTGGATGATGTGGATATTGTCTTCTACATTCCAAAGATCAGACCCTTTCTCTGGATCTCAGTTTGTGGCTCAGGCAGTGGTTACTCCAGGCTCCTGGGAAATGATGAGGAGACATCCTCACTCTCCAACGGAATCAGACCCTAAATTCTGCCCTCTAAGGACTCATGTGGAAATGCAAATGGTTTCTATCCATGTGGATAAAGTGAATATTTTGTCATAAATAAATAAAAGTTATATAGTTACAAAAAACAATATTTACAAAAAGGCATCCATGTGATTTAGTGTAACCAAATGCCAACCTGACAATCAATTTACCAAACAGGGAGAAGAGGAAATATGTCACCCATAAAGTATGCATTTTCCCTTCAGTGCAGTGTGCTCACATTGACCAAATTCAACCTACCTGTCATTTTCATTTTCCTGCTGGCCCCTCCCATCACAGTAACTGCTTCCAAGGAACTTCTGAATGTCACATGCACCAGATCCTAACTTTAGAACATATCTTATGAAGGTCTCCTTAATCCCCAATTCTTGCCAAAACCATTGGTGATTTTCATGACCAGGCCAAATTCTCTTTAACTCATATTGTGGCCTCACCAACTAGGAACCAGGTTAGAGATGACGAACTTACCATATTTCTTATGTGATCATTAACTATTATTACTGAAGTGCCAGTTTGGAATTTTCTGCTTTTCAGCTGTATTCAAGTTATGGTAAGTTGGAAAGACGTATTTAGAGATGAGAAGATCAAAACCAGTTAATGTGCAGCTGAAGGAATTGAAAGTAAGAGGTTTTGATCAATGTCATGCACAGGTGTGACATGTCAGGGCAGCACCAGGACAGCTAGTGCTTCAGCAATGATGGCTGTGAGAGGTGAGGGACATCGCAGGCCCCATGTGGTTCCCAGTGGAGATTATCAAAAAGCACTGACAACTTAGTAAGATTTCACACTTGAAGTTACAACTGAGGAATGATATCAACAAAGTGGGGAAGGTGGCATCAAGCACCTTCCCTCCACTGGTAAGCAACAATGACAGGGAATATAAACATATTTGTTCAGAAACACATATACCTATATACATATCCTTGGGAGTAAGGGCAAAATGTTCATATTCCTAGTGTCAGTATGGACCCTTGGCCCCTTCTAACTCCTCATGCAAAAATTTTCCTGATTGAAAGTAAAGGAACAAGGGATTAGTGTGGGGACCCCAAGGAGAGGACTGTGTGCTCCCAGGCCCCAGACTGCATCCTCCTCCCAGGTGCCCTAATAAAAAGACCTCCCCTCATCTGCTTTCATTTTACATACAGAGTCACCTCCCAAATGCAAATTGGCACTTGAGAAAACAGATGGTCACAAAACACACATTTAGTTAAATTCAGGTTCCTCCTCAGTCTGGATAATATATACAGGCATCATGGACATCATCAAAACGAACATGGAACACATAGGGTTCTTCTTCTTTCTGGTTGCAGCTTCCAGATGTCAGTGTCTCAGGGACTCAGATATGAAGGTAATGGGGTGATGGGAATGAGAGCATGACTCACTGTGGTTCTCCTTGTTCCCAGGAGTCCTGTCTGATGCACAGTTGTGGGAGTCAGGACCAGGACTGGTGAAGCCATCGCAGACCCTGTCCCTCACCTGCACTATTTCTGGATTCTCTTTAACTGACTATGATGTGAGCTGGATCCGCCAGACTCCAGGAGAACGACTGGAGTGGGTTAGTCTCATGGGTTATGATGGAAATACATACAAGAACCCAGCTCTTCAGTCCTGACTCAGCATCTCCAGGGACAGTTCCAAGAATAAACTTTATTTGAAGCTGAGCACGTGAACACCGAGGACATGGTGACCTACTACTGTGTGAGACACATGGGGAAGTCAGCCTGAACCCAGACACAAACCCCTCCAGGAAACAGGAGGCTGGGCTGCAGGAGGTGCTAGTGACCAGCAGAGGGCAAGAAGCCAAACCGTGGCTTTGCCTCGGTTTCCCTCATCTTGCTTCACAGTAAGTAACTCCCAGAACAGCTATTACATCTTTAATAAGCAGTGCTATGATTTATATGACATTCAAACTCAGAAAAGTTTTTCTATGTTACCGAATGCATCTTTTAATACATACATACATATATATGTAATACAACTGTCTATAAATTTTGGCAATTGTCCAATCTTCAGAATGTGCCTGAAAATGTGAAATAAATTTGCATGTGCACACCCTGACAAATTGTTTGTTTTGATTTAAATCACATTTCTGAAGTTGTTCAGGCCAATAATTCTCCACCCACCACCACAGAGTGTAGCAAGCAGGCTTTAAAGCAGGCAGGCATCTCCCCCCTTCTTCTGGTTCAGCTGCCTTCTCTGTGGAAAATCCCCAACCCCCTCTCGACCTTCGGGAACAGGTGAAACTGCAGGCAGGTGAGATAAGACTCCTGGGATGGCGACCCTCCCCTAACAGCTTATCTGCTTCTGCAACCCGCTTCAGGCCTTATACTAATCAATCATTTTTCCTTTAATATTGCTGGTCACCGTATTAAGCTTACCTTATTTCTAGCGTGTAATACAGTCTATAAAAGTAAAGTTGCCTTCTGTTCAGGGCTCAGACTTTCAGAGGCTACTTGGCTGAGCCCTATGTCCATAGAAAATAAAACCTACTTCCTGAAACTTCGGAGCCCCAGCCTGGTTTATTCTATTTCTATCTAACATTCCTGGGGGCTTAAAACCTTGTCCCTTTTTCCACACAATAATAGAGCCTCATATCCTCCAGAGAATGAGGAGAATGTAGGAAAGCCTGGCTTTCACAAGGAGCATGTTTTAATACATAAGTACATAAATATCTAATAAAATTTTATGTAAATTGTGGGAGTTGCCTCATTTCTGAATTTTCCTGAAAATGTGAAAATAAACCTTGCATTTACCCTCCCCATGAAGTTGTTTCTTTCAGCTTAACTCACGTTTTTTAAAACATTCACCAAATAATCCCCCACCCACCATCATATAGAGCTGTAGAACCTCAGAAGAAGTGGAGAAGGAAGGAAAGCCTGACTCTCCCAAGGAGCAGCATCAAGTCCATTTCATCCTCCCTCTCACGTGGCCTCAAAGACCAGGTCCCAGCACTTATACTAATATCCTTACATATCATAAGTCCTTACATAAAATTCCATCATTGCATCACACCCACACATACAGGCTCAGGACATATATTATTTAATTTATAATATAATAATATCAGGTTCAGAATTGATAATTAACTTTCTAATCTAAAAATATCTGGTTCACAATTAATAAATACCTCTAATTTTTATGCCTGTAACAATCAATAACTTGTAATGTATTCTTTTTACCTAAAATCATCAAATTATTTTCTATTCATATAATACTAAACTCTCTGTAATAGTTTTCTTTGAAGCAGGTAATGTCACCTGAAAGAACTTGACACACTGTTTATGGTCCCTGCATGGCCACAGGGTTCTGAAGGCAGATCTTCCCTGAGGTCCTCACAGGGAGGGCAGGTCTACCCTGTGCTTCCTGGGCAGACACACTTGCCTCTAACTCCCTCCTCCCTGCATCTGGATCTGAGCAACAGTTTTCCCATAACTATGACTTGTCTTTAAGGAATGAGAATTTCTGGTCTTTATTGGGCAGGCCCAAGCACACACACTGGACCCACTGTAAGGGCAGTGTGACACTTTCAGAACATGATCTTCACCTGGAGTATACCTGGTTTCTTGCCAGTTGGACTCTGTAAATGCAACATTTCTGGGGAGAGGCTGGGATATGAGCAGGATGGATAGTGGTCGTAACACCACCCATGTGCTCCATCCTTCCTCATGAGGCATTGCATGGCCTACCACATATTTTTGCAACATTCCTAGAGTAGTGTCATTTTTCCCAGATTTTCCTCCCAAGATGCATTGGTTCTACAGTAGTGTCATCAGCTGCCTATTTCAGAGAACTTCTGCAGGTTATGGACATTATTGCTCAGTGAAGAGATGGGAGGTTTATGACAAACATTCCATGATGGACTCTGTTCACAGTTGGTAGATTGACATACAAATGGTACACATCATTCTAGTCCTGAAATCAGTCCATGACCAGGTCCTGCAGCTCTGAGGTAGGAGCCCACTCCCATGTGTGTGTGATCTCCCTATTCTGTGCCCAGGACTGAGGACTAGGAGGAAGAAAGTTATATGTGCTTACCGGAGTTTCTTCTATTAATGGGCCATGACAACTTTATTGAGAAACTGGTATTGCTAAACTGTGAATAGGTGTGTATTATTTGTGTTTTCTTCTCTGTGTGTCTGTGAGTATGTGCTACATAACTTCTAAAGCCTGTTTTCAGGTGTTCTGTCTGAATTAAGACTGGTGGACCCTAAGGGCCCTGTAAGATAGAGCTCAGGGTCTCTGTGCATCTCCTGTGTACCATCAGGATGCACCTTTGATGCATATTCCATATACTTGGTCACCAGGATCCAGGAATGGGGTTGGTCTCATGTACTGCATGAGAACATGAAAGAATTAAGTGTACAGACACCAGGAAGAGACAATTTATCAACCCCGGGGACAAAATGAAAGAAAACCCCAAAAAACTGTTTCTGCAAATCAACAATCTGAGAACTGAGGAAACAACCATTTACTTATACAAGAGGGATGGTGACAAGCAAGGTATGCTCATCCAAATATAAAACTCTCATGGGGTGACCAGAAGGGCATATTCAGGACCCACTGAGCATGAGGATCAGCTGTGGGAGCAGGTGCAGGAAGGTGATGAAGGGCTGGTGTCCTGTCAGGTTCTGGGGATTCTTCTCCAGCTGTTTCCTTGGGGAGCATCTCTAAATTTCCCTCCCTGTGCCTAAAAGTGACCTCATGAGTTAGAAAAGTTTGGTGCAATAAGAGGAAGTCAAATCATGTGCAAAGACAGCCAGTCACTCCTCTCGATAACAGAAATTGCTCTGCCAGTGATTCCCTGGTTCAGGACCCTGAAGAGCTTAATGCAACCTGGTGACCATTTCCTAGTGAGATGGAAGGCAAGTCACCCAGTAACATTCCCTAAATGCCATCTTTGGGATTGACTTGAACAAAGAGAGTATGACTATTCCAGTATCTAGCTTTGGATGCATTTCAAACTGCCCTCCTCCTCACACAGAAAGTTGTACATCCACCTCACCAGTGAGCTTATTATCTACTCACTGGTTATCCATTTTTTTCGCAGACATTTTTTTTCCTCTCATCTCCCCTTGTTCCTTCTTCTCACTCACTATGCATGATATGGATCCTATGGTCCAATTTCTAAATCTCAGATCCTTCACTTGGTGATCAATTTTTAGTGCTGGATGTGGCTCATGCTGGAAACTAGGAAATGCTGAGGAGACAGCCTCACTCACCGCTGATTGGGACTTTAACTCTGATTTCTGAATGTGTGCTCATGCAGTAAACACAAATGTCCATTTGTGTCTATGCAGGGAATGGTGTTGGAGGAAATGGTATATGAATACTATGTTTTTGATAAATGAAAGCTATGGAGTTCCATGAAAAAAAGATAAAAAGTAGTTCAGCATGGGCAATGGTGGCTCAGTGGCAGAATTCTCACCTGCCTGGTGTGATTCCTTGTGCCTGCCCATGTATAAAAATAGGAAAAGAAAAAAACAGTTCATCCACATGAATTCATGCTACCAAATGACAATCTCCCAATCAATTCCCCTTACAACAGATGTGAATATATGTCACCATGAAAAATATACTTTGAACCTTAACACAGTGGTCTCACCATGACAAAATTTACTTAACATTTGGATTTCTTTTTACTGCCTGCTACCCTTTCCCCCCATCCACCCAGAGTACCCCCATGCATGAACCTTCTGAATGCCTCATGCACAAGGTCCTAACCTTGGAACATTTCTTAGGATATTCTCCTTTATCCATATATACTGCAACAATCATAGGTGACTACAGTTTTCATCCAGCATTCTTTTCACCTCAAATTGCTGCCTTACCAACATGAAACTGGGCTAGAGATAAATTTCTTGCCATATTTATTATTTAATCTTTAACTGATAATATTAAGTAGACAGGTTGCAGTATTCTGCTTTCAATTGCATGAATTATGTGATATGTAAGAATGGCATTTTTGAGGGAAGCCTGGATCGAAACAGGTCAAGTTCAGCTGAGGAAACTGAAGTGGTGTTGACTTGCTTCCCTTGCACAGGTGTGACGTGTCAGTGCAGGATGAGGGCATATGGTGGTGGGCAACTTTGGTGATGACAGATGAGAGCACACGGACTTCTTTCTGGATCCCACAGTCGGAAACACCACTAATTGTAGTAAGAGAAATAGTTATCAACACTGACAACTTAATGCATTTTCATACATGATGCCATAACTGAGGAATGACATCAACAAGGTCGAAAAAAGGCACCAAATGTCCATCCCTCCACTGTACTTCAAAAATCAACCATAATCTCTTAGGGGATTATGTGGAGTGTTGTGTTCTCATCTTTTCAACTGTGAATCATCAAGACCCTTCCTCAGGCCTCCGTTATGAAATTAAAGAATATATTTTGTAAGTGCAGTTCCTTAGGAAGAGGTATGAAGACTGAGCATTGCACTGTTTCTGTGATTGAGATCCTCTCCCAGACACTCAATATCAGATGATCATTCACTGACTGGTCACAGAGAACTCTGAGATTCTGATAGAGGGAGGGAGTTGGTGTGCCTTATGAGGAGATGGACATACAAATGGGATCCTCCATCTGGTCCAGGAAACAATCACAGTCCCAGTCCCCAGAGCTTTGGCAGAGAAGTGCCCTCCTCTGTGTCTGTGTTCTCCCCATTCTGTGCTCAGTGCTGAGGAAGGTGAGGCAGTATGAATTGTGTGCTGAGCTCAGCTTTTCTTTTGTCAATGTTCCATGGTATTAGTATTGAGAAAGAGGTGATGCGGTGTAAATAAATCTGTGTGTACATGTGTTTGTGTTTACATGGCCACCAGATTCTAATGCCTGTTTTCAGGTGTTTTGTATGAAATACAGCTGGTAGTGTCTGGGGACAACATGGGACAGCTCAGATATTTTCTGTAGCACTGCTGCACTGCCTTGGGTTTCACTCTTACTGACGTGCCCTGGGCCAGAGAGGACTAGGGAAGGGGATGGAGAGGGTCTATTGTAAGTGGACGTGGAGGTTGCATATACTATGCAGGCTCTGTGAAGGGCAGGTTCCCCAGCTCCAGGGGCAATGTCAAGGACCAGCTGAATCTGCAAATGACCACCATGACACCTGAGATATCCATGGATTACTGCATGAGAGACACAGTGAGGAGAAGGCAGTGTTAACCCAGACATAAACCTCCCCATGGGGTGGTGACAGGGGATGATCATGACCCCTGAACAAAAGGATCAGCCTGAAGAGCAGGGGAGGGAGGGGGTTAAGGGTTGGTGTCTTTCAGGTTCTGGGGTTTACACTCAGGTGGTTGGTTTTCTCCCAAAGCATCTTTACATTGATGTTTCTGTTCCTATCACTCACACCATGAATTAGAAAACTTTGTTGCACTATGTGGAAACACAGTCACAGCAAAATCAGCCAGCTCTCCTGTATAAAACATACATGAATAAGCACACATTTTCCAAGCTCAAAATTCTGAGTAGTGCAAGGCAACCTGTTGAATCATTTACATTGAGAGGGAGGAAGATAACAGAGTCAGACTATGCATTGGGACAATCTTTCGGATTCATATGAACCAAGAGATGGGTTATTCCAGGTTCTAGATTGTAGTGGGTTTCAACTCGCACCCCTTCTCAGACTAGAGTGTGTACTTCAGATGAAGCACTGATCTGATTGTCCATTTGTCTCATAATTCATTTTCTTCCCCATAATATTTGTTATTACATATCCCTTTGTGCCTTCTGCTCCCTGACAATGGATGGTGTGGATACTGTCATCTATATTCCAAAGATCAGACCCTTTCTCTGGAGCTCAGGTTGTGGCTCAGGCAGTGGCTTCTTCAGGCTCTTGGGAAATGCTGAGGGGACATCCTCTCTCCTCAACTGAATTGATACCTAAATTCTTTCCTTCCGAGGTCTCATGTGGAAATGGAAATGGTCATGTATCTTCATGCAGTTAATTAATGTGACTATTTTGTCATCAATACACAAAAGCCGTAGAGTTACTATGCACTATGTACAGAAAGTCATCCACATGAATTAATGCAATCAAATGCCAACCTTACAGTCAATGCATCACACAGGGGGAAGGGGAAATGAGTCACATATGGAAAGCACATTCTATCATTCAGTGTGTTCATGTTGACCAAGTTTACTCCATATGTCGATTTCATTTTCCTGCTGCCACCTCCCATCACAGCACCTGCATCCATGGAATTCCAACATGCTCATGCATCAGATCTTAATTTTGAACACTCCTTATGATGATGTCCTTTGTGCTCAACTCTACCAAAATTATTGGTGATTTTCATATCCAGGCCACATCTTTTTCACATCTTATTGCTGTCTTAACAGCTAGGAACCAGGATAGGGATTATTAAGTGCCATATTTATTATTTAATCATTAACTAATATTACTGAATATGCAGTTTGCAATTTGCTTTCAAGTTGTTTTCAAGATATGGTAAGTTATACAGACATAATAAGGAATGAGTGGATCAAAACCAGTCAATATTGGTGTGAAGGAACCAAAGGTAAGTGGTTTTGACCAACCCCATGCACTAGTGTGATGTTTTAGGGCAGGGCCAGGTCAACTGGTGCTTTGGCAGTGATGGTTGTGGGAAGTTTGTGAACACACAGGTCCTTTCTGGTTCCCATGGCGGACTGGCAAAAGCACTGACAACTTACTAAAATTTTAGATAAGACATTACTTACAACTGAGGAATGATATCAAGAAACTAGAAAGAGTGGCATTAAGCACCCTTCCCTCTACTGAAAACAAAAACTGGCAACTAATATAATCATATTTTATATTATATATTCCATAGGTATGCAACATATATGTCCATTAAAGCATGCAAAAATATGTTCATGCATGAATTGTGTGGGTATATATCCCTGGGAGTAGGGACACTGGGACCACATTCCCAGCCCCTCTATTGACCCTGGTCCCCTTCTATCTCCCATTCAACGCTTTTCCTCACTGAAATTAGTGGAACAAGAGATTAACAAGGCGACCGCAGGTAGATTAATGTGTTCTCCCAGGCCTCAGCCAACGTTCCCCTCCTAATGTGCCCTGATAAAAGAACCTCCCTTCATTTGCTTTCATTTTATATACAGAGTCACCTCCACTATGCAAATCACCATTTCAGGAAAAACATGAACCCAAAGCCCACATTTACTTAAATTCAGGTTCCTCTTCTGTCTGGATAAGATTCCCAGGGCTTCATGGACATCATCAACATGAACATGCAACCCTCATGGTTCTTCTTCCTTCTGGTGGCAGCTCCCAAATGTAAGTGTCTCAGGGACTCAGATATGAAGGTAATGGGGTGATGGAAATGAGAACATGACTCACTGTGGTTCTCCTTGTTCCCAGGTGTCCTGTCTGAGGTGCAGGTGCGGGAGTCAGGACCTGGACTGGTGAAGCCATCGCAGACTCTGTCCCTCACCTGCACTGTTTCTGGAGACTCTGTAAATAACTATGGTGTGAGCTGGATCTGCCAGGCTCCAGGAAAAGGGCTGGAGTGGGTTAGTGAAATGAGTTATAGTGGAAATACATACAAGAACCCAGCTTTTCAGTCCCGACTCAGCCTCTCCACGGACACCTCCAAGAATGAAGTTTATTTAAAACTGAACAGCCTGAGCACCGAGGACACAGGCACCTATTACTGTGAGATACACAGCTAGGGGAAATCAGTGTGAGCCCAGACACAAACCTCCCCTGCAGGAAACAGGAGGCTGGGCTGCAGGAGGTGCTCACGACCAGCAGAGGGCGTGCAGGGACCATCGGGGTTTGCCTGGGTTTCCCTCATCTTCCTTCACAATAAATAACTTCCAAACAGCCAATGCATCTTTTATAAGCAGTGCTATGATGTATATAACATTCAAACTCAGAACAGATTTCTTTATGTTACCGTGTACATATTTTAATACATGCATATATTTTACATACAATTTTATGTAATATTTGGGAATTGTCCCATCTTCTGTATGTGCCTGAAAATGTGGAAAAAACTTGCATATACCCTCCCTGTGATGTCATTTCTTTCCACTTAACTCACATTTATGAACATATTCAGTCTAATAACCCCTGACCCACCATCATAAGTGCCCCATATCCTCAGGAGAATGAGGGGAATAGGAAGACTGGCTTTAGTAAAGTATCTTTACTAATTTACACTATCCAAAATAATTATCTCAAAGTTTTTCATAGCCTCAAATTCAGGAGGATAAATCAATGCGTCGTAGAAAGAAGAGTGTGTCATGGTTTTGTCACTATCAATATACCAAATGATACATAGATCTGAAATCAAAAGTTCATGTAACAAAAAATATAGATAAAGTTGATTGCAACAAAATTAATATCTTGTGATTCAAGGCAATCACCATTAAGAGAGGAAAGCAATTACAGATTGAATAGAAAAAAAACATTTGCAAATTTTATGTTAATAATGGGCTTGTACTTAGAGTATGTCAATAACTTATTGCAACAAAAAGTAATGACACAAAGAAGATATACAAACAATTAATAAGCCTATGAATAATAGTGTCACAGGATTTGTCACCAGAGAACTCAATCAAAACAATAAAATGATATCACTTCACACCCACTATAATGGCTTGACTAAAAAGCATCGGGGAAGCAACAATATTGTGAAAGTAATCCAAGTGTTCAGTAAATGATGAATGGATACCCAGATATGCCATATACACACAAAGAGATATTATTCAGCTGTTATTAAGGGATGAAGTTTGGGTGCATGCTACAACACACATGGATCTTTGAATGTGTTGTTGAGTTACACAAGGCAAATGCAAAGGTAAATACTTGTTATGATTTCACTCATACTAAATGATTATGAAACGCAAATGCATGGACACAGGAAGTTAATTAAAGTTACAGATTCAGGATGTGATTTGGAGTTAAATCTTAATGGTAACAATTGTGTTTGAGGTCAACAAATTTTAGAAGTGTTTGGTGGCAATTGAAGCAAAAAATGGAGAATTTAATTAATATTACAAATTGCACATATGAAAGTGGTTAAAGGGAAAAATCTGGTGTTGCATATCTTTAAGAGGGACAATATTTTGAAATGTACAAAAGAAATGAATCATTGATACTTGATTGTTATCCAGTTATTATGTTATTATGTTATATGTTATTCATTCATTATCAAGTTATATGTTATTAATGACCCTTTGGTACAGTTTGGTAAGTGAAGGAAGCTCATCACATAAAACCAACTAATTTGTCAGTGTTTCATATAAACATCTAGCAGAGCAAAATCTATACAGTAGATTATTTATTAATTATATCTTGATAGGAATTTGATGGATAGAACTGTCCATCTCTCTGTGGTCTAGAGTTTATATTGTTTCTTTGAGAAGTGATGATAACATTCTAATATGAATCTGGTGATAGATATTTCTGAATATAATAACAATTTTGAATTATATTCTTTTAAATGAATGAATATTATTGTACATGTCTTATGTGTGTATTAGTTAAACTATTATTGAAAGAAACTCATCTGTTGTTGAGAGAATACTGAAGGAGAAGATGTAGTCACAATAGAAGGACATTCATAATTCAGTATCTAGATTGTAGCGATGGTTGCAGGTTTGAACATGTATACCTATAATATATAAATATATATTTAATATATGCAATAAATAAATATTTATCAAACTGTGTATTCAAATATGTGAAGATATCATATATCAATTTTATTTCAATAATGCTGCAACAAACAAGCAAATAGATTAATATGATGGACAGATAGAAAGATACATAATGTCTTGTCAAAATCCAGAGATTCCTTTAAATATATCTGTGTGAACCCTGATTCTTTCTGAATTCTTTAGATAAACACTAGAATACAGACGAATGCCATTATGTTCTCATTACACAAAGATGGGTGCTGGAAATATATTCATAACTGTGACTTGTCTTTAAGGAATGAGAGTTCCTGTTCCCTACTGTGCAGGCCCAAGCACATCTATGGCCATGGAACTCTTTCAAAACACTACAACCTTCACCTGGGGCATACCTGGCTCCTTGACAACTGTACTCTATGAATTCAAGATTCTTGGGGAGAGGATGGGATATGAGCAGGATGGACAGTGGTGGAAACAGCACCCATGTGCTCCTGTCCTTCCTCATGAGGCAATGCATGGCCTACCATGTATGTTTGCCCCATTCCTAGGGTAGTGTCATTTTTCCAGATTTTCCTCCTAAAATGCATTGGGTCTACAGTAGTATCATCAACTAACTATTTCAGAAACTTTCTACAGGTTCTGGATGTTTTTCCTCAGTGAAGCAAGAGTAGGTGTTCTGCACATACATTCCATGAAATACTCTGTCCTCTACTTTCAATTAGATCTCACCACTGCCCATGGCTTATTGGTTTTTCTGCTTTCCTCTGAAGATAGTTTACTTTTGTGTTGAATCTAGTGATTTGGTTGTGGATGGATTTATGCAATTGTTGCTACTCTTCTCTCCAAGTACCAATGGGTGATGAGCATTTTGTTCTGCATAATTTCTGTATGGTTTCTACATAATTCTGGAGAAAGGCCTGCTAAATTGACTAGGTATAGCCCATGCGATATTCACTGTAACAACTTTATCAAACTCAGTGATTAGAAATGTATTAGCTATAGCTATATAAACTTCTTACAACCTTATTTGGTAGTTGGGATCCTGTCATAACTGCACCAATTAGGCTTATTTATTTTTGTAGTAACTCTTTGTCTAATTGTAAGATTTTTATTTGCTCTGTGACTTTAAGTATTATAATGTGTTGGATGCCTTTTGATAATTTGCAGGTTTTCCAGATCTCTTGAATTTGGTGTTCATGTAAGGAAAGAACAAGATTTTTCTCACACACTACATGTCCAAGATGAGTTACAGGTGGCATTGATGTGCTAACAAGTTGGAAAAAACAAAAATACTCATCAACAATTAAAACATAATCAAAATTTTGGCAAGTGGAATTATTCTAATACTATTTCATATTCAAACCAATAGATCTTTTTTTAGTTTACTAAAGCTGTTGGAATGCAATATATAGGAAATGGATTGGCTTTTAAAAAGGAAATATATTTTAATGGCCAGTTTACAGTTTTTGAAAGAAAGGCCCTTAGCTTTCATGCAGGTTACTCTGTTAAATGGGAATATACAATGTGATGTCTGCTGGATTTCTCTCCTGGCTTCTGATTTCAAACTGCTTTCCCTGGGACATTTCCTCTCTGCTTCTCTAAACATATGGCCAAATGTGGGCTCTGAGCTCGTGCTTTCTCTTCTGACTTCCCATTTTAAGTTTCTAGCTGATAAAATTAAATATCACTCATTGAGGGGGGCAACTGATGATGTAATCAACTGCAGATGAAATTCACATGCTACTGATTTTATTCCACAGCAACAGAACAACTGGCCACCATCTCCTGGTCAACTTGACAGTTGATTCTAACTATCACAGTGCCCACCCCTCAATTTGCAACTATGCCCATCACATTAAACTATCTCTAAATAAGAAGGAATAGCAGACATATTTTTTCACCAAACTATGCTTTTATGCCCTACACCACACTAAATCTTTCCATATGCAAAATACATTTATTTAATCACAATATCAGAAAGCCATAAGTAATTTCAGTAATAATACAAACGCAATAGAAACTGAAAAATAATACATGTCTCATGAATGTTAATTATAAGCATTCCCTGTCCTAAAGCAAAATTCTCTATTGGCTCTGGACCAGGGAAGTTAGAGCAAATTATAACTTCTGATATGCAAAGAAGGAAAAAACACAAGATAAACTATCACATTGCTGCAGGGAGAAATTGGAAGGAAAACAAGGTCACCATATATAAAATATTCAGGAATTCTGCAAGGAAACCCTATTAGATTCCAAAGTCTGAGAGTCATTCATCCATAGTGAGGAAGCCAAGGCAGATGCAGCAGCCCTGTTTTCTACAAACACTGGGGTGAGGTTTGCATGATTTAGAAATATTGGGGATACAACCTTTTCCTCTGCACTGCCCCCCACA
>PVIY010043209.1:0-20453 GCA_004026745.1 Myrmecophaga tridactyla
CAGGGGAGGGCAGGGGTGTGGTAGGGGTAGGGTAGGGGCAGGGGTGGGGCAGGAGCGCAGGGGCAGGGGAGGGGTGGGGCCCCGAGGTGGGGGCTGCTCACTGCCTTGAGGAGTGATGAGGAGGCCATGGGGGCTGCAGCAGAGGAAGCGACGCAGAGGTAAGGCCACGTTAGCCCACTGTGCCATGGAATCATCCCCCAAATCTAAAGCGGGTGTTCGAGGGACCCCCCCCACACACAGGAGAAAGCCGAGGCACAAAGAGGCACCACGGACCTAGCAAGGGGCCAGCTGCTCTTGTCCCAGCGCCGAGCTCGTGAGTCTGTCCTGAATATGCCTTTCCACGCAAGAGACCTTTAAGGGTGCTGGAACGAGGGCTCTCTGGGAGTTCTTCTCCCATTTCCAAGGGTGCTGATTTCCTTCTAAAGCTGAGCAGCCCCCATTCACTGCAGTGGGGGGATTTGAGTCCAGCAGGCAGTGGGAGGTGCTGTTGTCACGTCTAACCTTATAAAACGGGTATGCGGACACACACACACACACACACACACATACACACACCAGTTCTGTGAAAATGAGACATGATGCGTGTGAAGACCCTGGCACACAGCCGGTGCCCAATAACTAAATGGCACATAGTGCTGTCACCCTGTAGGGAAGCCCCCTCTGCCCACTCCTCTCCAGCCTCTCTCCCACTTCCCTGTCCTAACCCGAGATTTGTTCTCTGGGCCAGGTGCTCACCTCTTAGAGCTTCAGTTTATCCTTTCACCGTTGGCTGAGGCTTTCTAGCCCTAAAACTCTGATTAACTCCAAGTTTCTCTTTTTGGACACAAATACCCTGGGATGGGTGAGTTGGCACTTTGGTGAGGCTGAGGTGAGGCCGTCTCCATGGGGACCGGGAAGGAGTGGAGGGCAGGGCCAGGCTGTGCCCGAGGTGGCGGAGCGGGTCAGGAAGGGCCTGATTGCGGCATGAGCTCACCAGGCAGGGCCCGGCAGGGCGGGGAGATCAAAGTGAGGAGGGAGACGAGCTGCCAGCCAGGTTCCTTCCGTGAGCAGCTGGGAGGGCAGGCCTGCAAAGGGCATGGCCTGGAGAGGAATTAGGGGGCAGTTGGAGATTTCAGGAGGCTTAGTCTGAGACGTGGCCCAACTGGACGGAGCAGAAGGGACACCTGGCATGGAGCCCTGCACCCACTGCCAGCGAGCACTTTGCATGTGTGTCTCCGTTGGGCCCAACAGGCCCATTCGAGGCGAAGGCCACTGACCCCTTTTAGACACGATGACGGCAATGATGACGGTGGTTTAATTGCCCTCATTTGTCCAGTGCCCATGTGTGCCAGGTGCTGGCATAACTCTGAGAGCCGTGCCTGGCATGTATAGCAGGCACCCAGGGTTCGTTATTATTATTATTTACATTTTCATAGGGTTGAATCATACGTGCAGAAAACTGGCTAAAAGATAGGAACAGGTTAGCAGCTGCTTGGAAAGGAGACACACCCGGGCAGTCGTCTCGGGGCGAGAGAGAAGCTGCCCTGCTGTCCCCCCAAAGTGCTCCCCTGACCCGGCGCACCCTTCCCCGTAAAGGAAACCACTGTCCTAGCCTCTTTGGTAACTCACGTCGCAGTTTTTTTATACATTTCCACGGCTTACCTCAGTCTGCGCCTCTGAACACCCGAATTCAATTTTGCTCCCTTTTTCTTAGAGCTTTGCATGAATGGAATCCTGCAGGGTGTGTGCCCTGGAATCTGGCTTCTTTGCCTTGACCTTGGCTTGCCCTGTGGTTGCCTTGTAGAGGTTGTTCATTTTCGTTGCTGAAGTAATTAGCTAATATTATTGTTAGTATTATTTTTATCACTGTTATCTTTTTTTAAAATTTTTTGGTGCGTGGCCTGGAAATCGAACCCGGTCTCCCGCATGGAAGGTGAGCATTCTACCTGACCCACCTGTGCACCTCCCTTGGTATTGTCTTTATTTTCTCTGCACACAGCATCACTTGTCACCTTCCAACACCCCAGAGGTGGGGATCATTGATGCCTCAGTTTTCCAGCTGGGCAGACAGAGGCTCCTAGGAGCTGGGTACCAACCTGTTGGATCCCAGAGTTTGCTTTTAACCACTCCACCACGTTGCCTCTCAGCAGAGGAGGGAAAAGGAGCACAGAAAATTAAGCAACTTGCCTCAGTTTGCCCAGTGAGGATGTGACAGCGTCACCTCGCCGTCCCCCCGCCCCTACCCTGGGGCCCTGCGGGTCCAGCCTGGATGGCCACCTTCGAGGGTGGGCAGCCCTGTCCCCAGCCCAGGCCGGCTTCTCCACCAGGCCCAGGCAGGCACAGGGCCTAGTGTCCACTCACTTTTAGGGGCCACGAGGATGTGTTAATTTTTATTTATTTTTATGTCAGGAAAAAAAATCCAATATGATAATAATGACTGTCTAATAATGAATCCAACCTGGATTATGTTTGTCTTTATACAACCCTGTTGTAAACAATAATTTAGGTGATTTTTGCATGGAAAAAGGGGCCCAGCGGGCAGGCATACCCAAGGACCAGGCCATCAGCACGCGGCTGGAGAGCCCGTGTCCCTGCAGGAGCCAGCAGTGGTTGTGTCAGGCGGGCGGCCGGGGCCGAGGGGCCGGGAGAGGCCTGGGCAGCTCTGGGACTGTCCCCGCCCGAGGGCCGCAGCCTCATCCTCCTCTTGGGCCCCCAGCCCCCCTAACCTCCCAGATCCCTTCCCTCCAGAGTCTCCTGGACGGCAGGGAAAGCGCTCGGGCTTGGAATTCCACACGAGGAAGTGGGACACGTCTGCGGTTCTGAGGCTGGAGGAGCAACCCTTGTCCTTGTGTCAGGACACTGAAAATAGCTTTGTTTCCACTCAGCACCCGCTGAGTCACAGCCTTAACTGAGCTCCTCAGGTTTCTCAGCTCCCACCTCCTGCGCACCCTCCTGTGACTTCTGCACTTTTCTCCTTACCTGCACACTTAGTACGTATATAATATTAATATATGTATTAAATCGACTCACCACCTTCCTTTTTCTCTTAAATAGATTTATTTTGAAAGGAAACGTTATACTTGTATACATTTTTTAAAAAGCGAATGTTTTAACACAATTATAAATGAAGAATAATAGTGGCAAACATTTAGTGGGAGAAATTATTAAGCACCTACAGCCTGCTAAGCCTGTCCTGAGACTTTACACATATTGACCCATTGGATCCTGAGTTACATAGCAATTATCACTCCCATTTTGCAGATGGAAAGATTGAGGCACAAAGAGGTTAACTCATTTGCCCAAGGCCACACAGTTGGTGAGCAGTAGAGCTGGGGTTCCCAAATGCCTGCTATACCTGCTGCTTAAGGCCCCTGAGCATCAGTCTCATGAGGGCAGGGATTTGGGGCTGTCCTATTCTCTGCTGTGCCCCCACTGCCTAGAACAGTGCCTGGCACACAGTAATGCTCAATAAATATTTGTTGAGTAAATAAATGAATGAATCAATGAATGATCAGTTGCCATAAGAAGAAGGCAGTCAGCAAAATAAATACATTGGATGGGGACAGCCAAATCAATAGATTGAGCCCTCGATCTTGGGGTTCACTCCTATGAAACTTATCCCCACAAAGGATAGGCTAAGCCTACTTAAAATCAGGCCTAAGAGTCACCCCCAGAAAACCTCTTTTGTTGTGGCCTCTCTCTCTAAGCCGACATGGCAGGTGAATTCTCTGCCCTCCCCCTCTCTACGTGGGACATGACTCCCAGGGATGTGGACCTTCCTGGCAACGTGGGACAGAAATCCTAGAATGAGCTGGGACTCAGCAGAAAGGGATTGAGAAAACCTTCTCAACTGAAAGGGGGATGAGCAAAATGAGACAAAATAACGTGTCAGTGGCTGAGAGATTCTAAACAGAGTCAAGAGGTTATCCTGGAGGTTATTCTTAAGCATTAAATAGATGTCACCTGTTTAGTTAAGTTGTAATGGAGAGCCCGGAGAGAAGTGCCTGAAAAGGTAGAGCTATGTTCCAGTAGCCATGTTTCTTGAAGATGATTGTATAATAATATACTTTCACAATGCGACTGTGTGATTGTGAAAACCTTGTGTCTGATGCTCCTTTTATCTAGGGTATAGACAGATGAGTAAAAAATATGGAGAAAAAATAAATAAATAATAGGGGGGACAAAGGTTAAAATAAATTGAGTAGATGGAAATACTAGTGGTCAATGAGAGGGAGGGATAAGGGGTATGGCATGTACGAGTTTTTTCTTTTCAATTTTTTTTTTGCTGGAGTGATGCAAATATCCAAAAAAAATGGTCATGGTGATGACTACACAACTATGTGGTGATATCGTGAGCCACTGATTGTGACCATGTCAGGAGTGTTTGTATGTTTCTTTGTGGTTTACAGTAGGAATATTAAAAATAACATAAAATAAATACATGGGAAACCAAACAATTCTGGCTCAGTGTCATTCGCTGCCTAAGGAGCCAAGACCCCTGTTCCGCCCCATTCACACCAGGGAGTCTCAAGCGGTAGAGAGCCCTCGAGACCCCGCCAGCCTCTAAGGGAAGTTTCCTTCTAGAAGATCTGCAGGACACTGGAGAGGGGCTAATTTTCTCCCCTCAGGAGGCGATTGTTATTATTTTTAACAGCTTTATGGAGCTGTAACTCACACACCAAACCTTTTGCCCTTTAAAATGTACACTCAATTTTTGGTCTATTTACAGGATTGTGTGTCCATCAGCACAGTCTCATTCCAGAACATTCTTGTTGCCTCTAGAAGAAGCGCTGCAGCCCCCAACAGTCCCCTCCCAACCGTCCAGCCCTAAGCCACCTCACCTCCACTACCTTTGGTATAACAGGACTCATGCTACGTGTGGTCTTTTGTGGGTTTTCCCCTTGGCCTGGTGATTTCAGGGCTCATCCCAGGGTAGCAGGGCCAGGAAGGGGCCGGTTCTTGACTGCCCGCCCGGGGGTCACGTGGGACGGCCTGAGATGGGAGCGTTGAGCCCCCCACCTCGAGGCGCTGCCATAAGTGATGGAGCAATGGGGGGTGGGGTGGGGAGGGTCAAGCCCACCACCCTGCCTTCGGTCCCCGGCTGGGCCGGGGAGGGCGGTGCCCTCAGTTGTCCCGGGATGGGGGGAGGACGCGGCCCACGTGCCGCCACCCGATCCTCCTGCCCAAATCGGGAGCCCAGCGGGCGCCCCTGGAGTCCCTGCCTGTCCGGCTCGTGCCGATGACTCACTGGGCAGTGCTCAGGCAGCACCTGCTGTGCTCGTCGCGGGGAGAGGCTGGGGGGCGGGGGGGACACAGGCACCCCGGGGGGCGCGTGGGCCTTGGGCGCCGGGGCTGCCTGCTGAGGAGCGCGCCCCGCACCTGCAGGCCCCGCCCCCCCTGCGGCGCAGACCTTGCCGAGGGCCGAGGGCCACTCCTTCAGCCCTGACCCTGGAGCCTGGTTTCATCCCCTTGTTGGTAGATGGCCTCTTCCCCACGTTACAGCGAGGTGATGGGCCAGAAGAGCAGGTGGCCCGCGTTTCCCTGGCTGGGAGGCGGTGGGCTCCCAACTGGGCGGCAAGGGCTGTGCCCGCACGGCTGCAGGTCGAAGGCCGCGGAGGGGACAGCTGGGTTATGGGCACCAGCGGGCAGCGCCACCTCTTAGGGTCCCTGAATGGGGACATTCATCTCAGACACTCCCGTGACGGGGCTGGGGATGGGGTGGAGTGAGTGGCTGGGGTTTGTGCAGGGGGTCAGGGGACCTGCCAGGAGGGAGGAGGCAGTATTTCCATCCAGCTGATAACTAGGAAAAGACAAGAAACATGCTGGGGATGGAGGCATGTAGTGTGTTGTACCTGGAGCCTTACCCCACCTGAGGACTTCGGGTCTTTATATTAGTCGCAGCCCTTAGGGGTGATGAGAGAACCTGCTTAAGCAAAAGGAATTTATTGGTGCATGTAATTAAAATATCCAGGGTAGGGTGCTCTCAGGTACGGCTGGATCCAGGGATTTTTTTTAAGATTTTTTTTTTTTAATTTGCATATGGGCAGGAGGCACCAGGGATCGAACTCCAGACCTCCAGCACGGCAGGCCAGAGCGCTGCCTGCTGAGCCACGGCAGCCACCCAGGATCCAGGGATTTAAACACTGAAGCAGAGATATCACTTTCTCTGGGCCCTGCTTTCCCTCTGTTTGCTTCATTTTCAGGCAGGCACCTACCGGGGCACAGAGGTCTGCCAGAAGCTGGAGGCTGTCTTTCTCCCAGTTTAGCTTCCCCAGGGGAAGGAGAGCTTCCCATTTCCTGCCGTCAGAGCTGAAGCCCCAGGGCCGCTGCTTCCTGACTCATCTCCGTGCTCATGCCTAAACCGGCTGTTCACGGTGGAAGGAGGGGATGGGCTGCTCGGATTGGGGCAGGTCTTATCCCTGGAGGTGGAAGAGGCGGCCGTCCTTCTTGGACCACATGTGTGGGAAAGGATGTTTCCCCAAGGAAAACTCAGGGTGCTGGTCTCGGAAGCAGAAGGAATAAAGGCAGGTCCCAGTCCTCCTGACGGGAGAGGGAGGAGCTGCCTGGCTTTACCCCCAATTTGCTATACGTGATCTTGGGCAAGCCTTGCCCCTCTCTGAGCCTCAGTTTCCCCAAGTGCACAAAGATGTTCTCTAAGGGTTCATCCTGCTCTGAACTTCTTAGGTCACCAGACTTCCTTTAGCCGATGGCCCTGCCTCCTCATGGGACAGAGCCACGGCTTAGCAATGTGTGGCCTTGGCAAGGCCCAGGTTTGAACTCAGGCTGGACATGCAGCCGCCTGTTCCTGCCCATCCCCATCACAGCCTGCGGGTGGGAGGGAAGGCCTCTGAGCAGGTCTCTTCACACATCTTCAGCATTCTCTGTCTATACTTGGCTCCAAATGAAATGATCTCATCCCTGAGTTCTGAAGAGGAAGGGCGGGGGCTGGGGTGGGACAGCAACCCTGGCAGCTACTGACACAGTTTGCGGCTACCCCACTTCCCTCCAGGAGGAGAGAGACGGCTTGCTCTCTTGCAGACAATGTAAAAGTCTGAAAAAAATGACCTAGTAAATAGGTGGAGGGGATTCCTACTTCCCGGGCTTTTGGGAGGCCCAAGGCATTTCTCCACTCCATCCAAAGCAGGTATCTTCTGATTTGCTTGCAGGTCAACCTGACTTACCCTCTCAACATCCCTAAACTTCCACGTCGCCCTGGCTGGTAGGGAGGGGAGCGGGGCCCGTCTGTACGTTTGTCCCCTCTGAATTCTTGATTGAGTTCCGTGGCTGGCGGAAGCTCGGTTAAATGCCCGTACATTAATTTTGAAAGATGAGCTCCTAATCAACTTTTAAAAAGCTTGTCACAGCACCATCTGTTTGGCGTTGTCACTGTTGCATTACGTAAGAGGAAAGGCATTTTTAAAGAACGCGGCTGCATTTAGTAATTGGATCACCGGAGAGGAGCCAAGCTGGGGCGGATGGCACCGTGATGCAGAAATGCCAGGCCCTTCTTGGGGGTGCAGCGGCCTCCCCAGATACCCTGCGGTCTTGGCAGAGGCCTGAGGTTTGGGAACAGACCCAGCGCGGAACCCCTTCCTTCTGCCCTGTCCCCCGTCTCTCATTTCCCCCTCCCTTCCTTTGGGTCCCCCTCACCCCAGCCACTCCAGATCAATTCGGCCAAGCATTAGCAATAAGCAAATGCCATCACATCCCTGAGCTTTGATGTCTTCATCTGTGGAACGGATACCGGCATCGCCGTGTAGTGCTGGGGTGAGGGTAGGTGCAGTGCTGGCATGTGACCAGTGTCTTGAGTGTTAGCGATCAGCAGAGATGATGAAATGTCCGATACACAGCAGATGTCGAATGCGTGTTTGTTCTCTTCCCTCTTTCCCTCCTTTCCGTCTGACTCAACGGGCATTTCAGAAGCGCCTACCCCAGAGGGTGGGGCTGGCTTCCTGGGCATGCAGCTGTGTGGTGGCATGGCTAAAGCTCTGCCCTCGCTGCCTCGAAATTCTTCATTATTTTTGAAGAAGTTGTACCACGTTTACACTTTGCACTGGGGCCCCCGCGTGATGTGGCTGGTCCTGCCTAGCGGTCTAGGATGAGGCCACATTTTATTTGACTGCCCAGTGTTTAAAATGAACAGTTGAGCCAATTCTCTAAAACCAGGAGAGTGCACGTGGAAATCTGGCTTAGTTGGGGAAACTGGAGCATCTTGCCCTAGTGGCCCCACACTCCCACCTGCTGCCAATAATGCCAGGGGCCTGCCTGCCCGCTGCCCAGCTGCCTCCGCGCCCAAAGGCTCTAACCCCACGTCCTGCCACGTTTCCAGAGCCTCGGTGTGGCGCTTGGGGCCACGGGCTTCGCAGCCAGGCGAGGTTCAAGGTCCAGCTCTGCCCACCACAGCCGTCTGACCTTGGGCAGGTAACTCTTTGCCTCAGTTTTTCATCTGCCAAATGGAGATGAAGATGATGAGGATGGCCACCTCTCCCCTGGGGCTGTGAGCATCAGACTCGTCCCTCCGCGTGAAGCATTTAGAACACGTCTCTTCAGGAGCTGGACGTGGGGTCTGCTGCAGGTGGCGGCAAGGTCACTTTCTCCTGCAGTCTTGGGCAACGTCCCTTGTCAGTGTTTTCTCTTTCTCTCTCTCCACCTGCCCTCCTGGAGTAATGAGCATCACGTTAAGGAAAGGGCCTTCTGTTGTTTACATAGGCTAAAGTGATCCCTGCCTCAGGATCTTTGCACATGCTACCCTCGTTTCCTGACACTCTTTCGCCAGATCTTTTCATGGGTATTTTCTCATTCTGATCTAGCTCACAGGTCACCTCCTGACCACCCTAAGTAGCGGAGTGTCCTGTCCTGCTCTCCAGTCATATCATATTCACCTCTGTCATTTTCTTCTAGGCTTTGTCTGCTTTCTGTCTCCCTGAGGGCCTTGACTGTTCTGGTCATTGCTCTGTTGCCAACACCTAGGCCATTGCCTGGCGCATAGTAGGTGCTCCATAATTATTTGCTAAACGAATGAACAACTGGATTCATTAACTCGTCTTGACCACCCTAAAGTAGAGACAAGAAATGTTGAGTCACGTAAGAGGCAGTGACCTGTTCAAGGTCATACCAGAGAAGCAGAGGACCCAGGTTCCTGCTTCTGAGCTGCTGGGGCTCCCTGGTGGGAGTGCGGTGGACACTTAGCCCTTTAGGCCCACCCAGAAGGTGGGACATCCAGCGACTCCCCGGGTGAGCCAGCCAGGCAGTGGAAGAGGGGACGGTTAACAGGGCCTGAGGCTGTCGCCATGACAACCAGACAGCCTCCAGCCTTCAGCATCACCAGGGATTCAGGTTCACGCTTGGCTGGCTGGGACGCTGCGAGGACAACAGGGGAGGGCCCGGCTAAGGGTGGGGACCCCAAATGTCCAGTCTGAGGGGTGCCTGTAAGCTGGTGGGAACTGGTGGTGTCACAGGACAGGAAGAGTGTGTGTGTGTGTGTGTGTGTGTGAGTGAGAGGGCACTCTCAAGTTACTTGGGTTCGAATCCAGCTCCGCCACTTCTGTGCTGCAATATCTTGCGCAAATGGATTCAGCTCCCCGCTCCCGTCTCTGTGAAGTGGGCATAGACAGTAGGAACGCACAGGCTGTGGTGAGGGTTTGAAAAGATGCTTACAGCGTGCGCACACTGGCACTGATTTGTCCAAATAAACTTACGTCTGACCCTAGTTTGCCCTCCAGGTGGGGTGCTGGGAAATGTATTCTCCATCATTCCCAGGGACTCCACTCTCCTGGCTTCTTTCATTCATTTAACAAGCACTCACTGCACACCTGCTCTGTGCCGGGCGCTGTCCTAGAGGCTAGGGACACGGCAGTGACCAAAGCAGACAAAGACTCCCGCCCACACAGAGTTAGGGTTCTCGTGGGACAGACAGTTCAATGTGAGAAAAGGGAAAATGCATATTATGTCAGATGGCTTTAAGTAAAAATAACAGAAAAATCGGGAGAGTTGGGGATACAGATTCGTGTAGGAGGTGCTGCAGACGTAGAGAGTGTGGGAGTGTTAGGATGTCATGAAGGGCTCACTGAGAAGGTGACCTCTGAGAGAAACGTGAAGGTCAAAGACGGAGCCATGAGGCTGGGCACAGAGTGGCCCAGCACAAGTCAGTAAGTGCAAAGGCCCTGTGGCGGCCACGTGAGCAGGCGCGTGCCTGCCTGGTGCGGTCCGTCTCTTGGAAGAATGCCTGCGTGTGCAATGTTACGTGTGCACACATTTCGAGGCATGCCTGTAGTTATGCACCTGTCACATGGGTAGAGAGGTGTGTACCTGTTCGTGCGTGTACAGGACGGCTGTGCTCACCACAGGGGCTGGGCCCTGCCCAATTCCGGGACTGCAGTTCACACATCACAATGGAAGGGGCCTTCTCCCTGGACGTGTATGTGTAAGTAAGTGTTTATAAACATGTCTGTGAAAACGTCCACATGTGTGTCTATGCCAAAAAGTTTGGAAACAAGTGATAGCAAATGTGTGTCTAAGGAAATGTGTACATGTGTAAAGACAGATGTATAAATGTGTACACACGAGATTATGGATGTGTTTGAGTGTCTGACTTTGTGTGCTTTGGCTTTTGAGCATCTGTGACAATGGGCAAGTTTGCTTGCGTATCTGCGTGTACTCAGATGTGCACACATGTACACGTGTGTATGTGAATGCACGCACAAGCGCCTCCGATCATTTAAAGATTACGGGAAGAGGCCTTCAGCGCCATACTTTCCAGCTGAGGAGACCAAGGATCAGAGAGGGGAAGTGACTTGCCCAGTGTCACCCAGCAGAAAGGCTCACCCTAAAAGTGACCAGACTATGCTGAGCCAAGTCGGAGAGGGAGGCAAAAGAAAAATCGGTAATACTGACCCTTTCTTTATTTAAAATTTTGATTCTTTGCTCATTGTGGATGGAAGGGTTGCATTATTATTGATTAAAAAATATTCCATTACAATGTTATTTATCTTGACCGCTGAGTTTTTGGTGCCTCACCTTTGGCTGGGCCGGCTCAGGGAACGGAGGGTGAATGTGGGGGGCGGGCGGGGGTGGGTCTGGGAGAGGGGAGCCTTTCCTCCAGGCTCCTTCCGGCACCTGTGTCAGCAGCACGTGACCACAGCCCAAACCCAATTCCAGCCCTTTTTGTTCCTTTAAGGCAGGACGTACTGAGTACAGACTGTCCACCACGTGCTCGGCCTACGGTATCTCATTTCACCCTTAAGCTCACCGCCAGGGAGGTGTTGGTTCATTTGACTGTATTTATTTAAGGCATAACCGAGGGCCAGGAGCACCGCCTGACCCTGGGGCCGGCCCAGGGTCCTCTCCCTCACTTCCTGACAGTGGCACACCAACCTTCCTTCCAGCGCCCAGCCTCTGCTCCCACACCCAGTGGGGCCGGCCTGGCTTCCCGCCCCTCCAGGGCCCGGGGAGACATGTGGCCCGGGTGACCCAGGCAGCATCTTCCATCCCAGGGCCATGGAGACTGGCCATGGCCTGAGCATATGACCCTGGGGCTGCCATATGGGCAGAAAGAAGCTCTTTTCCACCAAGATTTCTGTAAAATGATGAGAGCCTGGAGCTCCTGGTGAGGCTCCACTGTGCAGAGAAAGAGAAAAACCAGCGTCATTAGAGCCCCTGGATTCAGCCATACCTGAAGTACAGGGTCAGCCATACTTGAAGCCCATAACACTTTTCTGTTCCAGGTGTTACAGGTTTTTAAAAAAGCTAACCAGTTTGAGAGGGTAACTGAGATTCTGTGCTTTGCATCTTTGTATGTGATCTAAATCCTTCAGTTCCCCTGGGAACCTGTGGGGAAGGTGTTTGATTATAAAGGAGCTGCCTCAGGGCGCAAAGCCATCAGCTCCGAGCCTGGAGCTGGGCTCTGAACCCGGCTCTCCCTGACTCCTGAGCCTTGTGCCGTCCTCAGAGTCTGAGCTCCACGTTGAAGGGCCCATAAGGGTCACAGACCAAAGACCCGGGTCCCATTTTGGCCACTACTTGGCTGTGTGACCTTGATGGTGTCATTTCTCCAATATGAGTGTCAGTTTCCCCACCTGTAAAATGGGGGCAATAATAGAGCCCATCCCTCCCAGCTGCCGTGAGGACTCAATGAGACAATTCACGTGAGGGCAGCACTGAGAAGGGCACGCAGCGTGGACGGGAGACGTTGTCATCATGCTCTTTTCCTGAGGTCGGGTGGGGACCTGGGAGAAAGCCCCCGTCCCGCCCCGTGCCCCCTCCCGCTCCATGCTCCTGGCCTCCCTGCCCGGTCCCAGGCCCCTGGCGTCATCCACCTCCAGCCCTGAGCAGAAACCGGCTCACTTACCCAGAAGGCAGGCACTTAAGGAGCTGCTTCCCCAGTTCCTCTTTTAGTTTTCATTACATAAATTTCCCATCTCCTGGAACGGAGATCTTGAACGGCTGGACTCATTTGGAAATCGAGTCAGCAAAGCGCCTCGTTTATATTAATGGGGCTTCGGGTCTGGCTCGGGAGGAGGCCGAGACAAGGATGGATGGTGGCAGCTCCGGGGCTGAGCTGCCCACGCCGGGCTTGGGTGCTGTCCTGGGTGAGCAGTGCTTCTAGATGTAGGGTGGGGCCCTTTTTGTCATGTGGGGTCTCCTGGGTGCCACGACTGAAGCCCTGCAGTGGCTGCCCGCTGCTCTCAGTAAAGTCCAGGGTGCCCGGCCCCTTGCCAGGCGCTACCCTGCTGACCTTTCCCACCTTGTCCCCAGCCTGCTTCCCCTCGCTCATCCCTCTCCAGCTCAACTGGCCTTCTCAGAGACTCCCAGCCCCAGGGCCTTTGCACTTACTGTGCTCTCTGCCCGAAAGCCTCCCAGTTCTTGCCATGGCGGCCTCTTCCTGCCAGCCAGGTCTTGTCTCACAGTGACCACAGCAGGGAGGCTCTCCCTGGCTGCCGGACTAAATGGACACCCTCCAGCCGCTGTATTTCAAGCCCATTTTCTTTTCCCCATAATGCTTAGCAAGAGCTTGCTTTCTTGTTTACTTATTTGTTTGTTATTTATTGGTTATCTCCTCCTATAAGGATATAAATCCCCTGAGACCATGGATCAATTTGTCTCATCTGTCTTTGTCTCCCTAGTACAGTGCCAGGCACACTAAAGCGTTAAATACATATTTGTGATGTGAGGGCATGAATTCATCGAGAGGGGCTCATCCTTTCTGAGCCCCTCCCCTGTCCTGGTCACTGTGCTGGGTCTCCTGGTAGGAATAAGATAAGGCTGCCATCTGCGTGGAGCTCATTGGTGCAGAGAGGGACAAGTGACAGTAAGTAACTTTATTGAGTGTGACAAACACTTAACAAGAGATAACAGTTTAATACCATGCCTTCAGAGCCAGCTGTTATTAGTATCATTTCGTGAAGCACAGAGAGGTGACATAACTTGCCCAAGGTCACACAGCTAGAAAGTAGAGGAGGCAGGATGTGAACCTGGCGGCTGGTTCCCACATCTGCTGGTTAACCAGCTCACTGAAGCCACAGGAAGTCTGTCACTTGTCTGCTGTGTGACCTTCGATTAATTACTAAACCTCTCTGGGCCTCAGTTCCTGTAGCTGCCAGCTTGCATGGGCCCCCAGTGATTCCTACCTCCTGGGGTTCACTCCCTTGTGTGATCCCCTTCCACAATGAAGAAGGCTGATCGCACGCCCAACAGGCTATGGTGGAAGACATAACGTATGAATTTCAAGGCTGGATGCTCTCGGGCCACTTGCTCAGAGGGAGGCTGGCCGCTGCACTGTGAAGGCGCCCAGAGCTCACGGTGAAATCCGCGCGGCGAGCAGCCGAGGCCTCCCGCCCCAAGCTGGCACCCACTCACCAACCACGTGGTGTCCTCTGGCTCCACGCATGCCTTCAGGAGACGGTGATCCTGGCTGTCCTCGCGACAGGATACTCTGCACCTGCTCCACCCAGCTAAGCCACCCCCAAATTCCTGAGCCCCCGAATCTGGGAGGTCATGGAAGTTCATGGTCGTTCTAAGCTGCTGGGTGTTGGGGTAGTTGATTGGGCAGCATCAGATGAGTGATGCAGCCCCTCGGCTGCAAAACGAGGACAATGAGCCTTGTACTTCACATGGTGGTCGCTCAGGATCTCCACGGGGGCTCGCCATGGCTCGTGTGGTGGGACCTCAGCCTGGAGGAAAGTCCCCATTCGGGAATGATGGAAGCCTCAGGCTGCGCTGGGAATAATGGCCTCCACGAGGGCTCCCAGTATTGAGTACCCACTGTATGCCGAGCTGCGGGCTAAGCACTTGGCAGCCTTTCATCGAAGCCACCAAGAGTGGGCTCTATTATTATCCCCATTTTTCAGACCAGAAAACCAAAGCCAGAGAGAGAAAATGACTCGTTGTAGGTCACAGAGCCAGGGATGGTGCAGGTGTGTCAGACCCCAAAGCTTCTATTCCAAAACAAACCAGTTTGAACTGCAGCTCGCGATGCCCCCAAAGCCCCTATTTCTTCTTTAGCAACTTTCTGTTATTAGTACAGGGTTAATTACCAGCTCATCTAACAGCAGAATAACTTGTGTCTTCCCCTCCCATCTGCAGGTTTCCTGATTCCCTTCCCCTTGGGAGACCGAAGAGGGGCTTCTTTTGGAAGTTTTATTTTTCTCTTTCCAGCCTCCTGTCCTACATGCTCTCCTTTGATGACCAGGCTTGGGAATAAGGAAAGCACACACGCAGAGGGAAGCACAAAGAGATGTGTGCAGCGCTAGATTCCAGTACTGCGTCATCAGCGGCAGTAAATTAGCCCTGCCCTTTGCAGCCTGGCACCTCCGGACACGCTGCCCGCCAACTCTTCCCAAACAGCCCTCCTTGTGTCTGCCGTGGGCCATGCGCCTGTCAGGAGGCCCATGTCTGCAGGCCGGCCAAGCGCTCCGCCTCCGGCTCCGCTCCTTTCCCCAAGGAGGGGGGTGGCCACTGTGCAGAGCCGCCGGCGGGGTCTTTTTAGGAGCTTGGGTCTCGTGTGTGCACTTGTTAGTGGGCAGAAGGGCGAACACTGGCCAAACCCAAGCCGAAGGCGCTCAGAGGCGGGGACGAGCACGGCTGTGGGCATCTGGGCAACGTGGCATGAGCTGAGCTGGGTGCGTTGCCCCCGTGCCATGGCTTCTCAGACAGTGTCATCCACGAGCTGCAGGGAGAACTATGTTTTGCCTCCACGCACGCGTGCAATCGACATGACAGCTTCATGAACCTGGACTCACCTCATTGTGGGCAAAGCTATCTGGATAGCCTCTCTTCTCTAAGCCTCTTTTATTCTTTCGTTATGAAAAGTGCTGGTCACGATCCATAAACTGATTTCCGAGCCTCTTGATGCAGGGGCCCACAATCTGGTGTCTGAGCCTGGATGGGGAGAAAAAAGCTCTGTTTCTATTTCCACTGTCCCTCGGCTGAAATGCAGCACTTCCTTCAGCTGTGGATATGGGCAACAGATCATAATTAGCATTCAGGAGTACTGATGACATTGTCACCGTAAAACTCGCAGGAAATTTCCCTTCTCATCCCGCTGCTGACGAGGCCTTGGCCGGCCCTTCTCCTACCTTCAAGCTGCACGGCTGTGGCGCTGCTGTTGGGCCCTGGGAAGCCCTCACTGATGAGCAGCATGCGTATCACTATACCACATGTTTAAAGGCACATTTTGATAATGCATATTAACAGAATAGGTTTCCTTTATACCCCCAGCGTCTTATTTTATGCACAGAAAGTTGTTATTCCGAGAAGAATCCCACGGGGCTGCCGGGAGGCCTGAGGCTCCCAAGGCTGCAAGTTCCCCCCGGGGGAGCTGGTTCTGGGGCCCTGCTGAGAGCACCCCCATCCCGCACAGCTCCTCACCACACATGGCCCCTGTGCCGCGATCAGCAGCGGTCAGACCTCCCTGGCCAGCTCCATGCTACGCGGTTCCCATGGGTCCCTTATACCCACCCCACCCTGGCTGGTGGCACTCGTTGAACCTGACTTCATTTCTCTCCCCAGCATTCGGTGTGTGGCTCGTTTTTATGGGTTTATTGGCAGCCCCCTCCCAGGTCGTGAGTCTCGGGAAGGCAGGACCTGGCTTCGCCCCCTGCTGCGCCTCCCAGATCAGCCAGTCTGCCCACACCAGGGCACGGCTGGGCCTCGGCGAGGCCAACATGGCACCTGCCTTGAATTCAGGGTTTAAGAAGGACCAACCGCTCAGTCAGCACGCTAAAGCATGTTTTACTGCAATCGTCAAAAAAATCCAAATTAATGCAAAAAAATGCATGCTGAACAAATATCAAAATTTTAGATAAAGACAGGCGCCAACCCACACTTGTGCAACCTGGCCTCACTCACCTCACCCTAGTACTGGCCGTGAGGGGCTTATTACATACCTGTTGCTTAGGTGAATTAGCTTCCTTGGGCAGACGGGGGCACTGAGGCCCAGAGGCTAGGAACGCCCCCTGCTGCCACAGAACCAGTGGGTGGAGAAGTCAGGACCTTGGACCTAAGTGGGTCAATCCCTTCGTCCCTGCCCTGTTCCACCCGCTGAACTATCAGCCTGTTTCTCTGGGCAGATGCAGGGACATGTTGAAATCAGACGGATCAGGTAGGTTCCAATTTTGCCTCTTCCCGGCTGGCTGACCTTGGATGCATCACCTCCAGGCTCTTCAGTTCCCTCAGCTGCAAAGCACAGAGAGCAGCCGTGTCTTCCCGGTAATGTTTTGTGAGGTTTGGAGGAGCTCACACCCGGCGAGGGTTTAGCAAAGTGCCCAGAACACAGGGCTCCTTTTCTTTTTAAATTTTATTTTTTTAAATACCAAAAAAACACTTAAACGCAAACATTCCTATTTTGATCATTCTGTTCTACATATATAATCAGTAATTCACAATATCATCACATAGTTGCATATTCATCATCATGATCATTTCTTGGAACATTTCATCTATTCAGAAAAAGAAATAAAGCGAGAACAGAAAAAAATTTATACATACCATACCCCTTTCCCCTCCCTTTCATTGATCACTAGCATTTCAAACTAAATTTATTTTATTTGTTCCCCTTATTATTTATTTTTATTCCATATGTTCTACTCATCTGTTGACAAGGTAGATAAAAGGAGCATCAGACACAAGGTTTTCACAATCACACAGTCTCGTGAAAGCTGTATCATTATTCAATCATCTTCAAGAAACATGGCTACTGGAACACAGCTCTACATTTTCAGGGAATTCCCTCCAGCCTCTCCATTACATCTTGAATAACAAGGTGATATCTACTTAATGCGTAAGAATAACCTCCAGGATAACCTCTCAACTGTTTGGAATCTCTCAGCCATTAACACTTTATTTTGTCTCATTTTTCTCTTCCTCCTTTCGGTCGAGAAGGTTTTCTCAATCCCTTGGCGCTGAGTCTCAGCTCATTCTAGGATTTCTGTCCCACGTTAGGGCTCCCTTTCTTGAAGGGACCCTGATCTCGGTAAGAAAGGGGTTTTCTTGGAAGCTCCTTTGCCTGCGACCGGGGTGAATGAATATGGTCTCCCCATTTGATTATGAGTTCCATGAGGGTAAGAATTCTGTCCAATTCAGCTCAGCATTCCCAGCACCTAGCAGAGGGCCTAATATACAGTAAGTGCTCAATAAATGTTTAAGGAAGGCAAGAAAGCAGAAAGGAGAGAGGAAAATGAAGAAGGGGAAGGAAGGAAGAAGGAAGAAAAAAGAAGGGAGGGAGGGAAGGGCATCTTGACCAATCTCAGAATCCCAATGCTTACCCACGGCTGGCATGCAGAAGGTGCCAGCACACGTTTGTTGAATGAATAAGTGACCTGCATGCCATTGAGGGTGCCGCTAGAAGTGCAGCCCTGAAAGATTTCAGGATGGCTTCCCGATTCTGGCTTGTAGTGAAGCTAGGGCTCGATTAGGCACCCAGGGCGTGGTTCTGGTCCCTGCTCGGCTGCAAGCACACAGTAGGGGCTTCAGGGAGTCACGCAGGTCTGGATCTCAGTGCACCAATATGTGTAATGGGGCCAGCGCGGCTCTCGGGGTGGTTGTCACCATTAAAGGGGCACATCAGAGGCTCCGAAACGCTGACCAAGACGCACCACCCACCTCTGATGAGGATTTCACCAGACCGTGGCGGACATTGAGAAAAAACGTATGAAGTTTTCATAAGAGCAAATGAATTCCACTGAAAGGACTCTCCTTCACGCACTCTGTAAAACTGCTGACGGGGCTACGTCTAGGGCAGGTGGCTTTTGTGTGACAGCTTTCAAAATCACAAAACATGGACAAGCCCTTTGCCCAACAATTTGATTTTATTTTTTGGCATGGGCAAGCTCCAGGAACCGAACCCAGGTCTCTGGCATGGCAGGCGAGAACTCTGCCACTGAGCCACTGTTGCACCATCCAACAATTTTATTTTTAAGAATATTCCCTAGAGAAATAGATGCACAATAAGAAATGATTCCGTTTGTGCCTGAGTTAATTTTTTCATTCAACATTCAACATATTTTTGAGCATCTATTAAACGCCAGGCACCCGCCAGGAAAGACCCTGGAAACAGAGCAATGAGCAAAACTGATAAAAATCCTTGCCCTCGTGGATTTTATATTCTAGTAGAAGGAGGTAGGCAATGAGCAAAATAAGTAAATAGAATGCAGTGTGTCCAAAGGTGGTAAGATGCTATGGAGGAAATAAAGCAGGGGAGGGGCTGGGTGTGTGTGTATGTGAGCATGTGTGTGTGTGAGTTGCTATTATAATAGGGTTGTCAGGTGAGAGGGTGTCGAGAAGGAGGTGAGGGGCGCCCAGCCCACCTGGAAGAGGTGTTCCAGGTGGAGGAATGGCCAGGCCCTGGGTGGCTCTGTGCTTCGTGCCGTGGAAAGTGGCACGTGACCACCATGCCCGGGAGGGAATGAGGGAGTGGACAGGGGCTGAGACAGCGGGTCGGGGGGAAAAGAGGGGCGGAGGGGGTGGCCGGATGGGGCAGCGTCGAGAGGTGCGCCCCGGGCTGGCATGTCTGAATGGGGCCATGGATGTGGGTTGAATTGTGTCCCCCAAAAGGGAAGCTGAAGTCCTAGCTGCAGGCTTGTGTGCATGTGGCCTTATTTGGAAACAGGGTCCCTGCAGACGTCATCCAAGCCAAGCTGAGTTGAGGATGGTTTAGGATGGGTCTGCTGTGTGAAGGGACAGTCAGATTGTTCTCTTGGTCAGTCTTGAAGTCCTCGGATCCACACTGAGTGCAGGGCCCATCCATTAGGCCAGGGTCCCACTGAGAAGAGGAGGTGACTCAGAGGCGCAGAAGGCGACGCTCCTGTGGAGTCGGGGGAGGCGGGGGGCGTGGGGGCCGCCAGAGGCCGGAGGGCTCCTTCTTAGGGGCTTCACGTGAGACCCTGCCATGCCTCCGCTGTGGCCCGCCAGCCTCAGGGCTGTGGGCGCATGCATTTCTGTTGGTTCGGCCACCAGCGTGTGGTCACCTGCCATGGCAGCCATGGGAGACGAACACAGCCAGCAACCCCGGAGTCTGGGGGAGGCGTGGGGGAGGGTGTGGGGCCAGCGTGGGGGTGGCACAGGCAGGCAGGGCGCGGCGGCCTCCAGGGCCTTCACCCCTGGGTGGCGGGGAGCCTTGGGAAGGTCAGTGGGCGAAGGCGTCCTGGGTTGCCCTGGCCCTGGGTTGAGGACAGCGAGGGGACGAGGGCAGAAGCGGAGTCCAGGCCTGTCTCTAAGGGACTGAGGACAGCCCCTGGCTTCAGCCCCATCCCAGGAACGTGTTGGAAGCAACCTGCATGCCTCAGCTACCGTGGGCGACACAACACAGACGGACAAAAGAAGAGAAGCGCTTCTGCTTTAAAATGGAATAATTTCCAAGATAAAGTAAATGAAAAGCGCAAAGCGCATAGCAGCGTGCGGCCGGTTTCTATCCGCGGGGACGAAAGCCAAGCAAACAAGGCGCACACCTACGCGCTTGGCTGTGGGCGCGCTGGCAGAGGCGACGTCGGGAAACCGGCGGCAGTCATTGCCTCCTGGGGTCGGGGAACCGAGGTCCAGGGGTGTGAAGGAAGTTCTGCTTTTCACTTTTGGATTTTGTATCTTGTTTCTTTCCCAGGGGTCCCCCGCTGGAGGCAGTTTTGCTCTCCCAGGGACATTGGGCCCACATTTCTCTGCAGTAACAACCAGGTGAGGATGAAAACGTCCACCCTTTGCTCCTCCTCGCCACGCTCGCCTCCACCCCCTTATGTCTCCTAGCCAGGCTGCTTCACACCTTCACGTTGCCTGGCTGTTCTCTTTAGGTGTCTGAGTTGACAACTTCTGTTGTGGGACATTTTTATGGGAGAGGGACATGAAGGCCAGAAAACCCAGGTAGAATTGACATCAGGGCCAAGGACCAGAATTGGGACTTTGATCCATGAACACAGCCTGGGGTGGGCTGCCACTGGCTTGCAGAGAGGGTGGCAGAATATAGGGGGTGGCAGGGCATAGGGGGGTGGCAG
>PVIY010043210.1:0-20478 GCA_004026745.1 Myrmecophaga tridactyla
CTCCAATTACCCAATATCTTACCCTATTTCTATCTCCTGATGATCTCTGTTACCAACAACATATTCCAAGTTTATTCACTAATGTCAGTTCATATCAGTGAGACCATACAGTATTTGTCCTTTAGTTTTTGGCTGGTCTCACTCAGCATAATGTTCTCAAGGTTCATCCATGTTGTTACATACTTCATGAGTTTATTCTCTCTTAAAGCTGCATAATATTCCATCGTATGTATATACCACAGTTTGTTTAGCCACTTGTCTGTTGATGGACATTTTGGCTGTTTCCATCTCCTTGCAATTGTAAATAATGCTGCTATAAACATTGGTGTGCAAATGTCCGTTTGTGTCTTTGCCTAGGTCACTTTTTAAATCTTGTATGCCGAAGGCTTGCCTAGGCAAGCCTTTGATTTAGATATTTGCAAATGTCACTTGACATCTACAGAAAGGTGTGCTGTCGGAACGCTCGACTGGCTTCATGGAAAAGATGAAGAAAAGCGTGAACCTCTCTGATAAAATTCTTTTGTCTTTGAGCTGTAGAATATGAGTAATCAGGAACAATGCTGCATCATGTCAGGCAAAGGCTGAATCCTGATGACACAATTCTAAGAACTATCAGATATGACTCATGCCCAATTTAAGGTTATGGGTTACAAGGAGGCTACCTAAAAATAAGTGCAGGATTTTTATTGTGTGCAAAAGTTTGGTTTGTTCTACCTTCAGAACAAATCAGAGTTAGCTATCATGGTGTGATGGGCTGTGATGCCAGCCTGGAGGTCTTTCCAGGACCACCTTGTCTCTTGAATGAGACAGATTTATGTCAGATTCAGATGTGAGAGTGCTTTGTTTGTATCCACTGTCATTTCACTTATCCCCAGGACCAATCTAATGGCTCAGGTGTTTCCTTTCCTATTTGCTGCTTCTTGTGGGCCCTTCTTAAAGGTATGTGATTAGTAAGAAGAATTGTTTCCATTTTCATTTTGGAATATCGATCCCTAAACACCTTCCCATGGCATGCAAGGAAGATGTGTTTGCATTGCTTACTGTTCTAAAAAAATGTTATTCTAGGCCCTTTAAAAAAATGTGTTAGTGATGGAGATGTATGTGTGTGTGATTTGGAAATTAAAAAAATGATATGACAAAGTAGATTATACCATCTAGCCATTCACAGTTTACTCATTTTAGAATTGTTACATACACAACTCTTTAGTTAACTAATATCTAGTTATCAGATGCAAGTAAATAACACCTGCTTAGAATTTCACCAAGCTAGAATCCTGTCTCAGCAAATCAAAAGATCCACAACCAAAAGCCGTTTATCTCATGCTTTACAAAATGTTACTAATTAGGATCATTCTTCCCAGGAGAAAATTTAATTTTTCTATTCCCCCATTGTTTTTTAAAACCATTTCGAACTTTCAGATTTCAGAAATGAAATCTGATATCATGGCAGTTTCTCCCAGACATCTGATGCTGTTTTCTGTCTTCCTGAAGGAATAATCGACTTTATTTTTTCCCTGCAGATTTATTACGTTTGGCTCAAGTTGGTGGTGAAGATATTATAATTGCCCTGGAAAATGACTTAAAAATGTGATCATGACAATCTGCTAGTTTGGGTTGGCTACTAGATTCTAGATTTTGGCATTTGGTAAAGTTTCATTTCTAAAAGTATAATTTTTAGAGAACAACCATGAAAATTGTGTCCAATAGAAGACTCTTTCTATAGCAGGGCTACAGTCTTGCTTTTCTTTGAATCCGAACAGGGTAAAACCTTTTTCCATATTTAGTAATCACTTACCTTCCTCTTTTGTGAATTGTCTTTAACATGTCTTTGGGTATTATGTAAGTCGGATTTTAATGATTTTCTTGTCAATTTTTATGAGTATTTTATATATTGATACTATTAATCCTTTAGCTTTCATTTTGGTGGCAGATATTTCTCATGTGACTTTCCCTTTTAATTTTCTTTATATTATGTTTAACCCTTTAAAGTTTAATATTTTAAAATGTAGTAAACAAACACCTGTATGGTGGATAGCTGTAGAATTGTTTACAAATATGTTGACTTTTAATAAATATGTTTGGCAGAGTTTAGGGTCATATTTTTGATAGGGTGGTCAGCATAGCTGGAAAGGTGGGCTGGAGTCACGTTGGGGGCTTTGAATTCTCAGCTAAGGAGATCAATCCACTATAGCTGTATCTCATATTAAATTGGATGCAATTACAGATCATGATATGGTAGGGTACCAGTGTGTCTACATCTCTGAAGCAGTGGAATAGATTCCAAGCTGCCATGCAGATTCCAAGTAGTTCTGTGGTAGGGCTGTTTGTGGATTATCACATCTAAAAGGTTTAATACGTGAATATGTCTTAACAGAGTCAAATTAGTATCCTGGACCTGTAAGGTAAATTCTTGCTCCACTCCCTTCCCCGTTCTGTTGGAAAGCATGGTCCTGACTTGGATGATGTGTGGTTCCTGATCACAGGTCACCTCCTGCCAGGCCTGTATAGCCTGGTGGTTCAGAGCAAGGACGCTGCACTCAGAATGTCTGCATTGGCATCTGGCTGATGGGTCACTTGTTAGGAAATATGAAATGCCAGCCTTGGCTGGCCACACCTAGGGAAGTCAGCTGATGGCTGCTGCTGTCAATAAGAACTGTGTGAGGCAGGCTAGTCCCTCAGCCAGGAGTTCCCCGTCTCTTGTGTACGCTTTCTGACTGTTCTCTGATTTAGGCCATAGCCTTATTCTTTGCTATGTGTCTCAGCTCTCTGACTTCTACCTTATCTCCCACTTCCCACCAAAGTTTTATATTGATTAAATTTGCATTAAAACTATGAAAGCCATATTGGTGAAAGTTATTTTACTTCACTTATTCATTTCAATTTCAACTTATTCATTCCAGTGTTTTGAATATCCAGCTATAATGTGAGGCGTGTATAACCTTCTGAGAGAAGTGTTGGCAATTAAGATGTCAGCCTTGTCAGGATTCCTGAGCTCTGTGCTGATAGGTATTTGGAAATGATAGAGATAGAGCATATGCTAAAACCTTCTGGCATGTAAATATGTTTCTCTTTAATGGAAAGTTTCCAGAATTTTATAGGCAGCCTTTTGCAATGATTTTGGTCTTCTGGGCAGGAATCAACCTTTCTTGGTAAGATTTTTTTTTTAATATTAGAAAGGAAGGAAGTGTGTGGTATAAGGAAAAGTGAGTTTGAAAGTCAAACTGGATCAGATTCAAATTTTGATCCCTTCTCTTATTGTTTGTGTTTTCCCATTCAGCAAGGCACTTGACTTCTTTGAGCCCTAGTCACCCATCTGTAAAATGGGTGCGATACTTACTTCATGGAATTAGCGCCTGGCACAGAGCATCACTGAGCAAATATTAGTTCTCTTTACCTTGACCTAGAAGGTATTGCTTCTTAAAGTCCTTGTTTCAATGAATGCATATTTATGGGGAAAGATCTTAAGCCTTTTCTCATATAAAGACTGCATTTCCCATTATAGTCCTATTTCTGTTGCATTTCAAATAAAGGTTTAAGCCCTTCCATTTCCCCAGTACCTCTGCAGGAGATAAGAATTGAATTCAACATACAACAGCTTGTTTGGTGGGATCCATGCATCCCTTATACTTAAGTGTCCTTCCTGCTGGATCTGGGGTGCAGTGAGAATTACATTTTGCTCATAGACCGAGCTCTTGATGATTCCAGCACAACAGTTATGACGTAAGCCATGCTTTTGAAATGATGCTGGAAGTTGAAATGACTAATGTGGAAGGTCAAGGCTTACACAGCCTTGAAAACACCTCCAGGCAGCGTAGGGACTGTGTTCCCTCTCAGCTTCCTGCTCACTCTTCCGTCAACTCTCTGCTCCCTGATGAAGACTGCCCTTTCTCACCTGCCTGCCTGAATGCATGCACTCAACAGTTTCTGCAAATGGTATCAAATATGCCCAAACACTAACAATTCATGAGCACAATCTTAGCAAGGGTTTTTACATTAAATTGATTAGCTACTAGACATACTCTCCAGCGTCTAAAATTGGTAACCATTCTTTCACTTTTGGTTCAACAGATGAGTGTTTTTTTTAATAAACAAGGCACAATTTTAAATGAAAAAGCAAATATTTTAATCACCAATGAGAAAAGGCTTCCCTTTCTATAGGAACACATACTTTAAGAAGAATGTTCTGTACTTTTTCTAAATCAACTCATGGGACCAATTACTTTGATTAATCAGAAAGCTTTGAATTTATTTTTAGTGTTGTACAGTTACCAGTGTCCTAAAAGAAAATGTTCCACAACCCAATTTATAGTTGTGTTTACTTCTGTTCTAATTTCACAATTGAATACCTGAGAAATGCATCATTTTTAAAAAATCAGAAGTATCAGGAACAGGAGAGACTACTGTGTTTAGGTTCCTTTTCTAATTTTCAATATTGTGCCTGTTAACACCTAGCACTAAATTTTCTGTTGTTATAAAGTCTAAAAATAAAATTGCATTTTTATTTTCCTAAGCACTTCTTTATAAATGGAAATAAATTATAATTTGTCACTTTCTACCAATAGTTTGAAACTCTGCAGATAATCTGTACCAGTATGACATTGCCACTGTATGATTTGAGGAAAGTGTGAAAAAGTATTTAGCAGGTTGTATAGTACTTTCCATTGCTTTATTTGATGATATTTGATTTTTAGAACATCCTTATGAAATGGGTATTGAAGTTCTTATTAATAGAATTTGTAGATAGAGAAACTGAAGCTTGGCTTATGCGATTTGCACAAAATCACATAATTGACTTACCTTTGTAGCCCTTGGTCCAGTGCTTTTTCCACTGTCCCACTATCTCACTCATTCATTTTAAAGACCACAGGCCCCCATTCACGTGGTTGCTTTGAGAGAAACAGGCCAACCCTGTTCCTTGGTGGCTTGAACATTAAATAGTAATGGATGGAATCTGTAACTAAGTATAGAGAAACTAATACCCCAGTCCTCTAATGTATATGAACAATTCTCTGTGTGCCTCTGCTTTCACTTTCTTCAAGAGCATTTGAATCTGTAGACTTACCATCCCTACTAATTTGTATTGTTTATTTCCTTTGTAGATACCAGATGGAGATAGGCTGAAAGCTAGCTTATGTCAGTCAGTTGTGCTGCTGCCAGATAAGTTTACTGATCACGTTTACCAGGCTCAACTTTTCAAGATTAGCCTTTATTAAAATGAATTGTTCGGCTTAGGCATTTGTCCAGTGCCACGATCAATCATAGATAAGGGTGGTGAAAGATACTAAAAGGTTGAGCTATAATCATGTTTATTGGAAAATTAGGACAGCAAAGCTTTAAATGAATTTTGCCATGTTATTCAGTAGCAGTCTTGGGAACAACATAGAGAGTAGGCTGTGAATGGTGTCCTTATGACAGTGAAGTTCATTGTTTATCTTCTGGCTTTTGAACTTAGTCGTTTAGTTCAGTGGAGCTTCGTTCTTTTGCATCAACATTAGAACTCACTGTGCTTCCGATGGGTTTTGGAGCCTTTCTTTCTATATGATAGGTGTCTAGTCTGAGAATTGGTGGTAACCATTTGCAGAAAATGTTACAGAGGGACTCAAAACACTAGAGGCTGACCTAAGGAACTTCCTTCCAGAGCTTTGATTCTAGAACCTCCAAGTGCATTATTCTATCTTCCTTGTTTTCTTTTGCACATTTAGGTAACCTTGAAAAACATACCGAGCAGATAGCTTTTATTTTCACAGCTCTGACATGGAAATTTCTTACAGGCTAGAACTGCTGCTTAGATTGGTTGCTATGCAACCAGGAGAGCAGTTCACAGACTTTCAAATAAGAAGAAATATTTTCTTATGATTATTAGTTCTTTTTGGTCAACTCTTGTTTTTTGGCATTTTGTCTTTTATCTTTCAGGGAGTTTTTATTTGTAGAAATGTCTTTTCAGAGCAACTTTATTTGTTCAGGGCAATTTGGTTTAACTTGCTGCATAAAAAGGTAAGCAGTTGGTTTTAAAATTAGGCCTTGAAATAGAGAAAATAGTTCTTATAAAAGCACACAGTAGTCAAAGGCTGTTCTAGGCACTCTTTTATTAAGAAAGTATACAAGTAGCTTTGCATTCTTCCAGCTAAAAGTTTTGATTTACTGTTTGCACTCTGACATAAATCATTTGCTTTGAACCTGCAATACCTTTGACTCACTTGTCTTTGGAAGTCATCTCTGAGTAGATCTTTTAAACCCTTGCTGGCAGGATTTATTCTGCCTGAATTCTTTGGCAGCCACCTGTTATAGAAATCCTCTTGACCTGTACAGATTTTGTTTTTCTTGGCCTCTGCTGATTTTGTCTTTCAAATACTGAGTACCAGATTTTAAAGAAATGCTTAAGTAAATCATGTAATCAACATTCTTATTTTCAGTGCAATTATTCATTGATGTTTATTGAATGAGGGTGAGAGGTATGTCTCAGAGCTTTCCTCAGTACTCTTAAAGATGTGGAACTGGACATGGGAAGACTAGAATGACCTATTTCTTGTCCCAGTGTCCCAAAGGAAGCAAAGGTGGATTGTAGAGACTGCATATCAAGGAGTTTGATATTGATATCAGGCAAAATTGCAGTCTGGGTTATTGAGCTAATAGCTGATGATGACTTCAAAGTGCTACTAATTAGGAGCCAGCATATTTTAGTAGGAAAATGCCATGTGAAAGTATACCAATTTTCTTTTTGATGGTTTTACTAAACTGGCGATTCATGTAGCGCTGTAGCCACCAGATATGGATTTTAGAAACACATTTGATGAAATTTCTAACGCTAATCAACATTTCATTTTTGCAACCCCTACCTCTTGTGCTTTAAAATTAGCACTTAGCATGCTTTTTTCTTGTAAGTGATGGTCTTATTTGAAGAAATGAAATGACATTAATTAACATCGATATAAATGTTTTTGAAACTCAGGGATAAAATATTTCCATATTAACTTAACAATTTTCATTTTTCTCTTATAATTTTTCCTTTTGCTTTTTTATCCTTTAAAGTCTTATTTAACATTTTATCACATTAGGCTGTTCTCACATCTTAAGTAAGAGTGAATCAAAGTGTCCAGGACAGGCTCTCTTTACCACTTGTATCCTCCCAAAGCAAGAGTTAGGGCTTCTGTCACTGCTAGAGGTATGCATAAGCTCAGAGACATGGGAAAGGCCCAATATTTGGTTTCAACACTCTCTTTGAGTTCTTTATGGAAAAATGGAGAGGGAGCTGCTACACATCAAACCATAAATAAAAAAGGAACTGGAAATGCTGCCTTCTTTCATTCCTTCAACCCACAAGCATTTGCTGAGTAGAACCCTTAATTAGTTTGAAAGACAAATGGGGCAGATGCATTCTGCATAACTGGCTAAACTCTCATACTGACCTTTTTGTAGATCCATTTTTCAGTCTAATGAAGTCTAGGAACCCCTTGTCGGAAGAAAAATTTTAAATACATTAAATAAAATACATTATGAGAGAAGTCAATTATATTGAAATAGTTATTAAAAGAGAAAAAAAACTTGGGGTAAAGTAATAGATACACCTACTCATTAGTGAATTAAGTAGCAAGATCTAGAAGAGGGCCTAATTATATTTTAGGAATCATTATGAAGTTAAGCAATATTTTGAGTTACCTGCTTCATTGTGATTTGATAGGAAAATATCTGTGATTAGTATCAATGATAGTGGCACTGCTAATATTTCTGTGGCTTATATCATACCTATATTAATAATGGAAGGAGATGCTGGATTTCAGTTTGATGTTTATGAAAATAAAGATGTACTTTTTCACACCCAAGAGATGTCCACAGATCCACTGGGAAGGGACCATAACCCCAATTTAAGAACTCCATTTACATGTTCAACATTGACCCCAAACAAAAAGTAAAATATAAAGTTAAGACATGTTCTTCACAGACTATAGCTCTTTGGGATTTTAATCTTTGGGGTTATTCCAGTAGTATATGTAGCATGAGCTATATTAAGCATGCATAATAGCAGAGATAAATAAGTTTAAAACACATATATTTTCCATGTGTCCTAATTTTGAATAGAATAGAATAGTAAATCTTTATAGACAATGCCAAGTTGACTGGGCTCTTTGCCAGGCTTCCATTATATTGCTGAAAAGGGATTAGAATTGAAACCACAGTATAAGCAGAGAAACATCATCTGAACAGCCTAGGAGGTTGGGGGAATTGCTCAACTTATTATGAGTAATACCAATAATCATATGAAAAACTTCTGTACAAATAATAGCACCAATTTCATAAGTGCGGATTAAATATGTTAATACATAAATAACATTTAGACTCATGTAGTCACATATTTTGGAGCTCTTTATTCAATTAACAAATATTTATTGAGCTTCTACTATGTTCTGGGCATTGTTTGGTGGCGTGTCATCAGGTGATTGTTGTGAGGGACTTTACATTTCTAATGGGAGACACAGGCAAAAAACCATTTAAAATGATTTTAGAGAATGGTAAGTGCTTTGGAAAAAATAACCAGGGTGAAGTGCTGGTGAGTTGCGTGTTCGTGGCGATTTCCCTACAGGCTGCTTTAGGTTTCACGGCCAGGGAGGTCCTCAGTTAAAAGATGGTGATTGAGCCGAGGCCTGAGTAAGCTGGAGGACCTGGCCTTTGGAGGTCTATAGGGAGGGCATTCCAGCAAGCGTCTGCACTTGGGAATGGCTCGGTGAGGTCCAGAAGTAGACATAAGACCAAAGCCGCTCAGGTGTAATAAGTGGAGACAGAAGAGTAGGGAAGTTGGGTTGCAGAGGGAGGCATGAGCCGGTCCCTGCAGGTTTTCCAAGTAGGGCCAGGTTTGATGGGCAGTCTCTAGATGGTTTTAAACAGGGTGGCATGACTCAATACATGTAGTTAAAAAGAACCTCCTAGCTGCTGTGTGGAAGACAGGCTGTAAGGGGAGAGACATGAAAGCAAACATGTGGGTGAAGAGATGACATTCAGAGTCTGTGTATGAAATAGATGGTGGCCTAGGATGGACTAGGGTAGTAAGTAGCAGAAAGACAAAAAGAATTGAACAGATTGGGATATAGTTGGGAAATAAAACTGACAGACTTTGCAGATGAACTGGATTAAATTATTACAGTTGAGAATCAACAAGAAAGATAAGGCTACAGAAACCACCTTAAATATAGATCATTTTTCATATGCGTCTGAAGCTAGAAAAATCTGGCATAGGAATAGTATCATCAGCCTTATATTTCCAATTAGTGTTGGCATGGTCGGGCTTGGGGAACTGAACCCGGGTCTCTGGCATGGCAGACAAGAATTCTGTCCCTGAGTCACTGTTGCACTGCCCTCAATGAGTCTTTTTAAGAAGAGTGTTGTCAAATATCCACATTAACCTACTAGGAATAACTAGGGAGCCATGCCCACTAAAACTTAATTCCCATGTCAGTAAAAGAAGAACCTTGTTTACCAGGCTAATGAACTCTTAATTTTTATTATATAATAAGCTTGCCAATAGTTATTACAAAAGTAATAACCAAGCCCACAAAAGTAAGAATTTGTCTTTAGGGGTCAATAACAAACTAGGGGTTAATCAATCCATTTACCTGATCGTTAATCCTCGGAAGAGTCTCATCTTAGCAATAATATTTCTGATGTAATGGTCATGGTGAACTAATTTCATAACAGTTACGGTGTTCAGCAAAGTAGAACAAGTTTCCATCATACATTGATGTTTAACTTTGAAATCACTGAGAAAACATTTCATTTTTGTAGCCATTACTTTCAGGCAAAATATATTTCGCTAAGGGGTTTTACAAGGCGTTCTTTGGAATGAATAGCTGAATAAAGTAAATTTTGACGTTTCAGGTTTTATAGCAAATGCACAAATTCATTCTAGGAAGACTTGGGATTTAATATTATAACAATTGGTTTGTTTTAAATTTCCAAAGGAATATTTTCTTCTCTGTATGAAGAAACATTGTGAATACCACAAAAACTTTTTTAGATACAATTTGTTTTTGTATTCTAGAAATAAAAGCTTACTAAGCAACTGATGAGGTGAAGAAAAAGGAAATATTTGCTTCTTTAATAAGCCCTTTTAAAGTACCGCATAAGTCACTAAAATTAAACAAACGAGTATTGTCAATGTGTTAGATACCTGTAGTTCTTAAGTGTTTATTAAATTAGGCGTAGTTGTACTTTTATCTGGTAACACCTTGTTGTGTTAACTTTATTAACTGGACTGCATTACAGTGTACAAGATGCTTTTGCTCCATTAGTTGCTTTGTTTTATTTTGAATAAAATGCCTTAAGTTGAGATGGGACACATTCAATTTTCCTGTCAGAATATAAGGGAATTGAAAGAAATAATGTTACTCAATTTTATCAAGAATGTAATTAACTCTGTGTGCTGAACGCCCTTTGGTATCATATCATGAAAAGTTTTGGGAGTATTTTTAGTGAGTGAAGTCCAGAAATAGGAACCAAGCTTTGTGAACCACTTTAAAATATATACTTTCAGAATTATGAAAATAGAACCAAATTGTAAAATTGTTTCAATCTTCGTAAGAAAAGAATGCTATTTTATCTGATTAGTCTTAAGAAAGAATTGTGGGAGTAGGTTGAGAATAAGTTTAGCCATGGACGTTCCATGGAATTTGGCACTTGAGCTAGTTCTTTTTATTATTATTATTATTTTATTATTGAGGTGGTTTCAGCATATAACACATTAGGTTGAGTATTTAATGTAAAATGAGAATGCAAAGTACAACTTACCACATAGGCATAAACGAAATCCTCATTTATCAACCTCAGATTCTCCAAGCCAGTAATGCTTGATTCAAGAATATTCCTGAACTCAGTGCTGTAGAATCAAAACAGATATTAGTGTCCTAATATTTCTGGGAGTTGTGCTAACAAGCCCATAAGCCAGCTCTAAAGTTCATTCTGTAGTGTATATTATCTTTTGCTTCAGCCAGCTCTAAAGTTCATTCTGTAGTGTATATTATCTTTTGCTTCTTCTCAAGCACCTGTTAGCATCTTGCATTTATCCTTTACATCGTGATGTGTCAACATGGAGAATTTTCTCATCAAGACCTTCAGTTCTGAAAAAATCTCCCCTAATGTTTTTCGTAATTTCCTCTTCCTTCACTTATTTTTTTTTTTCAGAAACTCCTCTTATCTAGAGGAACAATCCCAGAGATTCAATATCTATGCCTCATCTTATCTTAAGGTTAAATCCTGGGAGATTTTTTTCCTTTAATAGAGAAGGCATGTGTTTATAGGACAATGATGCATGAAATACAAGATTCTTGTATAATACCCTATTAGCACCTTGCGTTGGTATGGAGCATCTGCCACAATTGACGCCAGAACATTTTTTTTTTTTGCATGGACAGGCACCGGGAATCAAATGGAACATTTTTATAATTGTACTGTTATAACAATTTACAATTGTGGTTTAACTTAGGGTCACTCTCTGGGTAGTATAATTTCATGGATTTTTTTTTTTTTTAGTTTTCATTGTCACCATATATACAATCTAACATTTAATCACATTCAGATATATATATATATATATATATATATATATAAAACAGATATGTGTTACATTACATTTACAATGTTGTTTTAATATCACCACCATCCATTACCAAAACATTACTATCATTCCAAATAAACAAACAAATTAATAAATAGATAGCTAGATGAAGAGCTAGATACATAAATAGCTAGATACAGTGTGGTATATACATGCAATGGAATATTATTCAACTGGAGAAAGGATGAAGTCCTGTTACATGTGACAACATGGATGTACCTGGAAGACATCAGGTTGAATGAAATAAGCCAAACACAAGAGGACAAATATTGTATTATTAGAATAAGCAAACTCAAAGACTCAGATTCTAGAATATAGGTTATCAGGGGTTGGGGTAGGGAATAGGGAATGAGAAGTTAAGGCTTAAAATGTACAGGATTCCTGTTTGGAGTGATAGACGAATTCTTGAATTGTGTGTAGATTTTAAATAGGTGGAGGTGAGTGGGAGGGAGAGCAATGGGGAAGGACTGCACATGTGCCGGATGTTCTCTTATTTCCAGGGATTGCACTGGTCCCTTTGCAGGCCACCAGGGTTCACAAAGCGCCCTGAATAGAGAGGCTGCTGAACACACATGAATGCATGGATGGACATCATATCTGTGCTTTGACGGTATACAGATTACCAATGTGTATTTAAATCAGTGAAACAAGGTGACAGACTATATTCACATTGTGATATCTTGTCCCTCTGTTTTATTCACTGCACATCGTATTTGCAGTTACTGATTTGATTGGTACAAAATCAGTAGGAGAAAAAGCATCTTTGTTAGTATAAAGAGTTCACAAGAATTTATCTGGGTAAATGTTGATAGACATTACTGAGAAATCTTTGACTGTCATACACTGATTTAAAATGTCTGTTTTACGATATCTCTCTACTGAAAAATGTTTCTGTGGCATAGTAGGTATTATATACCTAATTGTTGAAGCTTCTATTCAATATATGCTTTCCTTTCTTTTAAAAACACGAATTTGTAATGAGAAAGAATTGTTATAGAAAGTCTGTAGGATTACCTCATTCTTCTCCCTGAAGTTAGCCTATTTGTTAATATTTAACAAAATTTAGTATGACAGGTAAAAAAATGAAGGTAGCACATTCAGCACATTCTTTCCTGTGGACAGATTTTGGGTGTGTGTTTGTGTGTGTATATACACAATTGCTTGCTGAGGTGAAATTCTTTTAACTCCCTTCCCCCGTCAATATCAATGACATTCTCACCTGTATTTTCTTTTAATTAAAAAAATATATAATACTCACCTCTTTAATGTCTGAAATTTATTTCATAGTATAATGTGAGTTAAAGCATCACAATTTTTGTGAATTCTTAGCAGAATACCCTTTAACATGATAATTCCTCATATATAAATTCATCTCAAGGAACTAAAACGCATAAAAAGGTTTATATACAAATGTTTTTATTGCAGTGCTACTTATAATAAGAAAAACTGTGAACAACCTCCTAACTGAGTTGTTAAATACATGATGCTACATCTATATTTATGTAAGCATGCATTTTTAAATATTTTTTGACAGGGGAACCAATCCAAATGACATAATGGCAATGAAAAACTCCACATACAAAAGTATGTAAGTCATGTCATGTCATTTATTTCAAAAACCAAAGTGATGTTTCTTGCATTTAACTTAACTTCAACTCTAGTTGAGCAGAGATAAAGACAGGAAAAATAGGTATTTAATTAATGAGTGATTCTGTCGGCCATTACACTCAAGGAGCCGAAGCCACGAGAGACACCAGCCTGTCATTTCCTGGTCAGTCCCGGCTGCTGCGTCCCCCTCCCTTGCGAGGATCTTGCTGGGTGAGCCTTACGTGAGAGGTTAGAGAGGTGTATATTCCAGGCAATTTGACTCCTAAACACAAGATGACTACAACTTCTGGTGCTTAGTCAAAGAAGAAATAATTTCCTCCAGAAAAATCTGGTCATGTTGGACTTCTTATTAAAAGAGAGTCTTGTATTGTGTTTTATTGGTGATTTAATAATTTATTATGGTTCCTTTGGACAATTGTCAATTTCAGCCTTATGTAATGGAACCTAACCCTTGCATAAATGAAATTCCAGTTTTATATGTATGTGAGAGGCTGGTACGGAACACAGGAAAAGGTTAACAGCCCATAACTTTGTGTGATGGGAGTATATGTGCTTATTATTTTTAGTTTTTTTTACATTTAACATATTTTCCAATTGAATAAAATGCTATTTAAAAATAAATATATGAGGCTTTCTTGTCCTTTAGATAGGAGATGGGTTTTGAATGCCTTTCATATTCATCTTTTTCAAATCATTTTAAATTTGATTCAAATTCAAATGATTGACTAGATAGGTCGCGATGTCCAAGTATAACTTCAAATCTCGCAGACTGAAAGCTCAGTGTTTTCTGTATGAAATTGGTCGTTTCAGTTTTTGAACACTCGGGATGTGTTGAATGGATGCAGATGGTGGGCAGGTGTAAAGAGGATGCTGCTCATGGATTTGGTCCATGGGTGGTGGTTAAATGCTGAAGAGATGGCTTTTTGGCCGTACCAGCGCTCAGAGTAAGCCTCTGCTATTTTAGACATAAAAATTGTTGGCATTCCAGACAACCTCTGTGGTGACAGGAAAAACAGCACAACAATTGAGTGTTTTGGTCCTTGGGACTGTTAACTGGACTCTGTTTTGTAGAGGATCTTAATGTAAATGCACTCGAGTTGTCTGATATGCTGTAGGAAGTTAAAGTTCATGAAAGGATTTGAGGATGATAAAAGACTAAGAATTCAAGAACTGGATTGAATATGATAGGATTCCCATATGAGGGAGGTCTTCCCACATCATTGCTCTGGCATTATAAAGTTATTTAAGAAGGGAGGAGAGAGAGGTTCCTTTAGGTGCAGCAAACAGCACAGTGAAAGACACAGGAGGTTGAGGATAAAGGACTAAGTTATAAGGTTCATACCCACACGGATGGTGTCCAGTAGTTAGTAGGGAGTTTTATCAGTCAGCATCCTGGAAGGGAATAGGTGGCATACTCAAATCTGGGCAGATTTTATGGGTATTGGCAGGGTCTAAGGAAATCAAGAGATGCTGCAATGCTCTGAAGCCAGCAACAGAGGAGCATCTTTACTGTCCCTAGGTCTGCAGGGGCCAGGAGATTGGTGAGTTCCTGGCTCCCAGAAAGTTCTGTGGCTATGGAGACTGCCTACCAGGAGCTGTGCCTTCAGAGAGGTGTGCAGCCAGCACAACCCCATAGGGAGGCAGCGAGGGAATAAATCGTCCTACTCATTCTCTTCCTTCTCTCTCATCTGCTGCCAGTGCTCTCCAGTGGCCAACCAGGAAGCAGAAGGCGAGGGAGCCCCTGTATGGTCCACACCACTTCCCTGGCATGGAGCTATGTGGAGAAGGGTGGAAAATGCATTTGCAGGGGAAAGAGAAGAGGGCTGGCTAGCTCAGGGGTCAGGTGAGATTTGAACAGGATAAGGGTTAGACAAATGTATTGTTTTTATGAATGAGGTAGAGTAGAAACTAGAGGAAGAGAGAATCATTTGGAAGTTGTTTTAGGACCTTTTCATTAGACTGGGGACAATGGAAATTGAGAGGTAAGGGCAAAAGCTTATAGAATTTTGAAGGAAGCAATAACGGAAATTAACATTTTTCGAATTGCAGTATTATTAAAGATATTAGACATGTTCTAATATTTAAGCACATCCGATATACAAAAGTACATTTTACATAAAGGATAACATGAAAAATAATCTGTATCTGGGCGGGCAATCATGGTTCAGTGGCAGAATTCTCACCTGCCATGCCAGAGACCCGAGTTCGAATTCCAGTGCCTGCCTCTGCAAAAAAAAAAAAAAATCTATATCATATGAAAGGATTCACTTTGAATATGGGATTCTCCTGATTGAAAGAATACAGCTATTGAAATGTATTATTTAAAGTCATTCATGACCACACATTTTGTAAAATATTTACTCATTCACTATCGCACTGTACATTTGACCTCTAAGGCTTGTATTTCATCTGTAGAAAATTTACATTTATAGCAGGCATATTTTTATCCCATGTATACCTTTGTTTAGACTAGAATGACATACTAAAAGTCTCATTCTAATGAGGCCTTTGACGCTTACTACAGTTAGTCTGCTGATTTTGCTTGAAAAATGCATGCTTTTCTTGTTTCTTTGCAATCACCTTTGCAGGGAATGCTAATTGCTCCTTTTAGGCAACCATTAGTAATGATAGGCTGATTCTGGTCTAATGGCATCCTGTAGATCAGCCTGTTTTTTTATCAACAAGCTAAGAACCTGCTGAAATCTCTGGTGTCTGAGGGACCAGAACGTTTTAGAGAAAGATATGAAATGTTCAGAGCTTGTTATCAGATATACAGCCTATGAACTCAGGCAAATCCTAGGAAGATCAATTTAAAAAAAAAAAAAAGCCTGTAAAGAGCTTTTACAGGTAAAGAGCTGCACATTTTTCTCAAGACGCTGCCACCCAGAAAGTCAGAGAAACTACAAGGCAGGAGAGACAGATTGACAGTTCACCCTGAATCCTTTCTTTCCACGTAATTCTTCAGCTTGAGGCTCTTAACCTTTTTAATATTCCTCACAGCATGCTTGCAATATCATGTACAGCATCCCTGCTAAGGAGCTCTGCAATAAAACGGGAGAAATTTGAGAGAAATACATGGATTTTACCCGACATGAATAAGACTGTCATGTAAATAAGAATATAACACTTCTGGGATTGTCAATTTTGCACATGTGAATTTGTTCTTCATACTGTGTGTTCTCTTAATAATTAGATACTGGGAAACTGTTCAGAAGGAAAAACAAATGCTTGAAATAGAATTTTAACAAGCTGTGAAATGGTTGAACACTCAACCGTAATGAAACACCATCACTGAAATAAAAAATCTGTCAAAAATCCATTGTTATGATTATTAATAAGAGCAATATTTTATATATCAAAAATAGTTCTTCGAAATAAGTATGGAAACAGTCCGATTCCCTATTACAGCCATAAGCTCGTTGTGGGATACATTAGAATGAACTTATTAAGTGCTTCCTAATGTGAATAGAAGTGAAATCTGTAGTCTAAGAATTAGCCTTAGATTTTGCCATGACTATAGCCCCTGCTTTAACTATCTGCAGATAAAAATATCGAGGGGGATTATACGGAAAGAGATTGAAAGGTACGTAGAAAGAGTTATGTAGGTAGATGGTTAGTTTGGGGTGAGAGAAAGGAGAAACTGGTTATTTTAGATTATTCTCATGTTCCATACAAAAATTAAAATAGGTAATTTTCCATGATGAATTTGAATTATATAAACTTCCTCTGTGAATATCAGGGATTTACCCAATGCAAGGATGTAGGGAAGACATTCCGATGGGACTTTGTACCTACGTGACTTACCCGCATTTGCATTTTAGAGCAACATACAATGGTCCGGGTTCCAGCTCATCTCTGATGTGTAAGTAAGTGATTTCACTGTAATAGCTTCTGAGTCAAGCTATTTCACTCCAAGAAATCCATATAGACACTTTCATTTTTCTCAGTGTCTGTACTTCTGTCAGCAGCAAGATAAAGGGATTAAAATTTGAGTGAGGAAAATTGAATTTTGCCATACTTCCCTTGACCAAGAATATTTTTCTTAGAATACTTTTGGTAAAAATTTTTTTAGAACCTACTTAATTTTCTTGCTGCCAATCCACATTTGTCCAGCCAGACTTGAAGGTCCTAAAGGAAATTAACAAGCATTGTTCATACCTGGGGAACTATTGAGGATGACCAGAGAGCAAGAGGATCCTAAGTGGTTGTGATCTTTGCAGCATTTTCCTTTCCTGATTATGGATTAAAGAGCTTTATTTACTACATGGAAAAGATTTGGAGGCTATAACTTACCTTATAGCTGTCCTATACACTTCTACAGTAACACCAAGTATTCAGTTCTCTTTTTAGTGAGTCCTTAGAGCCCAAGACTAGACATCCTGGGAAAGAAATCTATTAATAGTATTTACAGTAGGCAAAAATTCATATGTTTTGACTAAAACAAGTCCCTTCACTACTTGGCTATAGGACAGCTACAATATCTTTTAAATGGCTAGGGGAAAAATTGGATTTGGGGGTAACTGTAATGGTGAGAGTTAATTAATAGGTCCATAATAAAACGCTTAAGATTAATGGTTATGTCTATTAAGTATCAGTTATCTTTCTTGGTACTACTGAAGCCCTTGGCACCTCTGAAAAAAAATTTTAAGCTTTTTTTTTGGTATTCTTTTCTTTTTAACATTTTTATTGTGAAATATATATACAAAAAGTGATAAATTTCAAAGTACATTTTAACAAGTAGAGTTATAGAACAACTTTGAAATTATGACATGGGTTATAGTTCTACAATTTCAGGTATTTCCTTCTAACTGCTCTAAGATACCTGAGACTAAAAGGAGATATCAGTATAAAGATTCAGAACTCATACTCATTTGTTAAATCAAATCTTCTTTATTACAATTCCTCCTTCTCCTTTGTAACTTCTCCTGCTCTTTAGGGATATTTGGGCAATGAACATTCTAATTTTTTCATGTTGAAATGGGGTGTCAGCATTATGGGGTAGGGGATGCAACTGGTTGATGTTCTTGGAGAGACGGGTGCCTCTAGTTTTTAGGGCTTATCTGGCTTAGGAGTTATCTGGAGGTTTTAGGTTTCTGAAAAACAAACTTAGTGAGTGAAACTTTTATAGAGTCCCAGATAGAGCCATGGGTATTCTTTAGAGTTTATGGAAATATTATTGTTTGGGGCTTAGTATACCATGGCAATTAGCGATATCTAGCTTAAGCTTACATCAGAGTAATCTTCAGAATAGTAACTTCAACTCTATTTGAAATATCTTAGCCACTGATACCTTACTTTGTTACATTTCTTTTCCCCCTTTTGGTCAAGTAGGCATTGTCAATTCCATGGTGCCAGGGCCAGGCTCATCCTTAAGAGTCATGTCCCACATTGTCTTACCCATGGACATCATGTCCCACGTAGAGGGAAAGGTAATGATTTTACTTGCAATGTTGAGCTTAGAGAGAGAGCCCACATATGAGCAACAAAAGAGATTCTCTGGAAGTGACTCAGGCATAATTATAGGTAGGCTTAGCTTCTACACTACAGAAATAAGTTTCATAAGAGCAAGACTCAAGATCAAGGGCTTGTCCTGTTAACTTGGGAGTCCCTAATGTTTGAGAGAGTATCAGGGGTTTCCCAGATAGGAAAGTTTAATAGTTCCATATTTTTTCTCTGGCCCCTTAAGGTACTTTGCCAATACTTTCTAATTATCTGCCCAACATACTCTGTAATATGTCTGGGTATTGTATTTAGCTATTCAGAATTGCAAGACCTTGTTCCCAGTTTAGGCTCTATGTGTTTATGTTGTTTAAGTGAACTGGTCAAACAGGTTAAGTGTTTTATTTTTGGCATGGGCAGGCTCCAGGAATTGAACCCGGGTGGCATGGCAGGCAAGAATTCTGCCACTGAGCCACTGTTAGACTGCTCCAGACAGGATAAGTTTTATTATATGCTACAGAAAATTTAGGTTTTGGGCAAAATAAACCTCTCTTTCTTTGGTCTCATATATTTAGAATATGTGAAGTTCTAAAAAACAGACAAAATCATCCTTCACCCCATATTCTGATTTACCTTAGTCCCAATCAAAACAGCTTTGTTCTTATCTCTAATTGAAGACTGATCTCTTTTTCAGTTTCTTTAACAGTTGCTTTATGTAGCACTGCTGACTTTCAGAGCTGCAGAACTCCAACTCTGAGTTTTACATGTCACAAAGGTACCCAAAGTTCCAGGAAAACACTAGGTTATACACTTACGGTACAGCTTCTCAGAATTTAGAAATAAAGTTCAGGACTATTGTAAGAGCTTACAATCTAGGCCCTAATTTTCTTATAAGTATTTTCTAAAAGAGACCATACAATGTTTGTCCTTTTGTTTCTGTTCTTATTTTGCTCAATATAGTGTCCTCATGGTTCATTTACCCCATTGCATGCCTCATGACTTTGTTCTGTTCTGTAGCTGCACAATATTCCATTATATGTGTACATTACAGTTTACCCTTCTGCTTCTCAGTCACTGTCCTCTTTGGCTACCTCCATCCATTGGGTATCATCAATAATGTTGCCATAAAGATCAGGGTGAAAATGTCTATTCAAGTCCCTGCTTTCAGTTCTTTGAAGATTTTTACATGGTGTTGATCTTAGCAGAGACATAAGCATCATTTATACTTTTTGACTAACAAATTCTAAGTAGATTTCAAAGAAAGCAAAGCAAAAGAAAAAGAGTTTCTCATTTTCTTTCTACTCCTTCTTTGCACTAGGCTCTGTACCTTTGGAAAGAAGGTTGGAGAGGGTTGTGGAGTGTTACTTTTGGGTATACATCTTTGTAGCTTTTAGCCAGTCAACTTTCCAGAGAAAGTTGGAAGGTGTGTGTGAAGAAGTCCATAAATGTGGGGAACTGCAGGAATAAAAAGCTGACAGCCTCAAGACCCCAAGCAATAAGAGAGAAGCCTGAGAAAGGCTTTGAGGGACAAAGGCCCATTGAGGCCCACCCCTGGGTAAAGATTAGATTAAGAACATAGCCTTCTTCATACTATCAGGGGGATCCCAGTAGCCACCACTCCATGAGAGAGAGCCAAGAAAATGAGGAAGCAAAGAAAATAATTAGGTGTGACAGGTATATCTTCGTAAACCTTTGAGTGAGATTACTGGCACATGGAACCAGCTGGGAAGGTACAAATCAGAACCCTACCAAGGTTCACATTGCCTTGGCTTTACTACTGAGTTTGCTCATATTCCCTTGCTCCTACCTATTTCCAAGCCTCGTTCTCC
>PVIY010043211.1:0-20454 GCA_004026745.1 Myrmecophaga tridactyla
GTTTCCTTTGAATGTAGTGAATTACTTTTCTCTTGCTGCTTTCAGGACTTTCTGCTTCTCTTCAACGTTTGACAGTCTGGTTAGTATGTGTCTTGGAGTAGATTTATTCTATTTAGGGTTTATTGGGCCTCTTTGCTTTGCATATTTATATCTTTTATAAGGGTTGGGAAGTTTCCCCCCATTATCTCTTCAACTATTCTTTTTAACCCTTTATTCTTCTCTTCTCCTAGAACACCAATGATTCTTGCATTTGTATACTTTGTGTTGTCGATCATCTCCTTAGATCCAATTCCAATTTTTCCATCTTTCTTGCCATTTGTTCTTTAGTGCATTAAAATTCAGTTGCCCTAAATGTTAAAATAAATTTAGTAGATTGATCAATGAAAGGGAGGGTTAAGGGGCATGGTGTGTATGAATTTTTTTTGTTTTCTCTTTATTTCTTTTTCTGAACTGATGCGAATGTTGTGAGAAATGATCATGATAATGAATATACAACTATGTGATGATATTGTGAGCTACTGATTATATATGTAGAATGGAATGGTCATATGGTAGGAATGTTTGTGTTTGTATGTTGGTAAGTTTAGTAAATAAAATAAATTAAAAATAAATTAAAATAAATGGTTCAAATAAAGAAAAAAGAGATATGATATATGTCCCTGCTGCAGAAAATCAGAGAATTAGTCAGATGGATAGATGGATAGAATGGTACAGCAAATGTGGCAACATGTTAAAATTGGTGGACCTCAGTATTGGGGGGTGGAGATGGGAGTATATTGGAGTTCTCTGTGTGGGGTCTGTATTATTTTTACAACTATCCTATAAGTTTGAAATTATTTCAAAATAAAAGTATAAAGAAAAAGAAAAAAAAATTCAGTTGTCCTGTTCTCTAGTTCACTTATTCTTTCTTCCACCTCCTCAAATCTACTGTTTTGATTGTGTCTCTAGTATATTTTCAATTTGGTCTACACTATCTTTCATCTGTGTGAGATCTGCTATTTTTTAAAATTCATTCTTTCAAATTCTTCTTTATGCTCTTCTAGTGTCTTCTTTAATATCCTTTATGTCATTAGCCAACCCACTGAATTTATTTAGAACAGTTGTATGAATATCTTCGATTAGTTTTCCAGATTCTTTGTCTCCTCTGGTGTTTTAATTCTGTCACTTGGCTTGACCATATTTGTCTCATCTTCACGTGCTTTGTGACTTTCCATTGCCTTCAGGGCATATGTTTATCTTGATAAGGTTATTTTGAAAGTTGACTTCCTTTATTCATCTAAGGATTTGCATTGAAGGTCTCCTTTTGCACTTGATTTGTCAGTAATTCCCTGCCAAACCAAGCCTGGACCTCAATCAGAGGATGTGACGCTACTTGAGCATATGTTGAAAGCTAGGCAAACAGGCAGTTTGCCAGACTGCACTTTCTGCTTCTTCCCAGAAGATGGCACTCTTAAGCCACCCTTTCCCCTCAGCCTCCCTTCTCCTTGGCTGCAGCAGCTCTCTGAGCTAGATGGAGATCTGGTACAATTCCAGCCTAGGCCACTGGTCTCTGTGCTGAAAGCAGTCAGCCCCAGATGTATGATTTAAGACTGATATTCATTAGTTGTATATGTATACTCTTGGTTTGACCATGTTTCAAGGCAAGTGGCTAAACATAGTAGTATTGGCAGAAATTATTTATTTCATGGCACAGAATGACTTGAACAAAAATTATTCACATTTTCAAAATGTAATAGTGCCTGCTCCTATTATGGACACTTTCTCAGTGTCCCTGGGATCCAGGTGAAACTGTAAATATGGAAAAGTAATTATTTTAAAAGCCAAAATCTCCTCCTTTGGTCTTTTAATGATGTATGATATTCTCTATACAATGAGCATTGATTAATATCCTCTCCCCTTGGATTCCAATGCCAGTAACTTCAAAGGATTCTGGTAAATATTGTGATTCAACCACTTCCATGACAGATAAAACTGTTACCTCACAACTAGCTGTTTTAAAACAACAAACAATAGCAGCGGGAACAAACTTCATTTTTGGCAAAATCCCAATTCCACATCTCAGCTGTAAGTCATGCGACTCAATACTTCCAAATAATTGCCTTGCTCTGTTCTCCCTTTCTCTCTCATTTCACAATACACGACTTTCCCACTAAAATCAATCACTCTTTGTCTCAGCTCATGTTTTCCTACGTACAGGAGTTAGAATGGTTCTGGATAGTTAATTAGCCATAAATCCATCTCTAAAACACAGAACATGTCAGTTACTTTTGTAAACCCCCAATGTTCCATTTTGCTTCAGGGCCTTTTTTATAAACCTAATTGTATTAACGCACTGGCATATTTATTGCTCACCTTTTCACCCTTTATGGTGATCCCTGGCTGCCCACAAGGTCTTTTCAATTGGTCAAACCCACAATCCCCTTGCGTAAAAAGGTCACATTTACTCTAACAATGGAAACCCTCAGCTATGTGTTGCCTCAGCATGGGTCACCAAGGGGCACAACAAAGCAAACAGTTACTTGCATAGAACCCTCTTGACTTTTAGCTTTCTCAGTTTCAGACACAGTGACACAGGGATAATTTCTTCTTTTGGGGACTGCATGGTCCAGGAATCGAACCCGGGACTCCCTCACGGAAGGCGAGCATTCTACCACTGAACCACCTTTGCACCCAATGATTTCTTTTTATATTGACTGCTGGCTAACACTCATTATGAGCCTTGAGAGGGAAAGTAGACAGTCCTTATTTAAAAAAAAAAAGTGTCTCTTTTCTCCACTTAAGCTTATCAGGATTTTCCTGCCTATCACCTAGGACAGTGGGAGAGTTGGCAGCTATGAGAATTTAACAGTTGAACTCCCTGGTTTAACAGCAGAAAACATATGGGGGAATGCAAATTTTGCCACATGCTAGGTTAGTTTGTTCACTTATCAAACCATCCATCCATCCATCCACCCACCCATCCATTCACCCATCTGTGCATACATCCCTTACTTTGTAGAGATGGAAACTTTAGCGAAATTGAGAACATAGATCCCATTTAGAGGAAGTTGCCACACTCACCCTCAGCATATGGCAAGTAGAAGTGCAAGGCCAGTGTGGCAAGATCTTCTGAATCTTCAAGACAAGCAGGAAGTCCAGATTTTTATAAGAAATATCTCAATTTTTAAAAGTTGGCAATAACTAACTGAAAGCTTTAATATCACCATGCAGAATGGACCTGAAGTCTGATTTTGGCCAGTACTTCAAGGCATCGAAAGCTCCACTGTCCTCCTGAAGTTTAAGCTGGGGAGGTCAGAAGTGAGTATAATATAAGCTAATCAGTGGTGAGAGCCAAATGGTAGAGACAGTCAGTGGTGGTTCCAAGGAGAGAGACTAATATCAGCTAGGATAAATAAAACTTCTTGGGAAAAGTAGAATTTGGTCTAGGCCTTGAAGAGCAGGTAAACTTTTGATAGGCAGTGATAGAGTGAACATTTGAGACTGGAGAGAAGGTATAAATACAGCAAAGAAATAGGCAATCTTGGGATGAGTGTGAGAAACAATATGTAAACAAATGGGAGTTCATATAAGTCTGGAAAGGAGGATTGGAGCTAAATTAGAAAGGGCTCTAAAATCAAGTTCAAAAGTCAGATTTTATTAACATTCAGTTGTTAGTTGGGAGGCATTGAGGATTTTCAAACAGAGAAGCAACAAGGAGAAAATGTGATATCAATGTGTTGAATGATTAGAAAGGAAGAGAGATTGGAAGCAGAAAACTGGAAATGATTACAGCAGTCCAGGTATAAACTAAAAAGGAGGCAATAATAAGTGAACGGATGAGATGGATGGGGAAAACCCTGAGAAAAAGCATGAGCAGGACCAGAGTTGTCTAAAATATGCCAACTCTACATCTGAGATGTCCCTACTTCCTGTAGGTTTTCCATTTCCAGTAGCCAAAGCAGGATGTGTGATGAGAAATATGAGGACGACAGTGGTAGAATGTGGACACTAAGCAGGGCCAGTGAGTAGATGACTTCCTGATCCTTGCTAATTCCACTGCTAATGATTCCTTGCTAATTCCACTGTTATTGGAGTCTGTCCCAAGCCTGGTGGGAATCATGTGGGAGGCAGGCAGAGTATAGGATGAGTCTGGTGGGAATCTGGGTGCCCTTCCAAGTCAGCAGGGTCTACAGATCACAGGGGCCAGGATCTCAGGGTGGATAATGCTGGTACACCGGGTTTACAGGTATCTGTCCTTGCATTTTTGGAATGAATGGGTGAATCAGGAATCAATCGTGAGTGCACTCTAGGTACTGTTTAAGAGTTTCTTTTGAGGGCTCAGTCAGATTTTGAATGGCAGATGTCAAAGTCCAAGTGGTCTTTGATCTTGGAGGGTTTTGAATAGATTGTTCCCTCAAAAAGAGGAAACTAAATTATATACATAGAATATCTTGTTCAAATAACTGTCCCTATTTCTCTCTCTAGCGTTTCTTATCTTTTCTCTTTCTGGTTATTTAAAATTTTTAACCTAATGAAATATAATACACATACCATAAAATTCACCACTTTAAAGTGTAAAATTCAATAGCTTTTAGCACATTTACAGAGTTATACAACCCTTGCCACTATCTAATTCCAGAACATTGAAGCACCCCTAGAAGTAACCCTGTACCTATTCGGATCCCCCACCCCCACTAGCCCATAGAAACCACTAATTGACTTCCTGTCTCTATGAATTTGCCTATTTTGGACATTTCATATGAATGGACACATACATTATGTGCCATTTTGTGTCTGGTTTCTTTCACTTAGCATGTTTTCAGTGTTCATTCATACTAGCATGTATCAGTGCTTCATTCATTTTTATAGATAAATAGTTCTCCATTGTATGGTTAAACCATACTTTGTTTATTCATTCATCAATTAATGGACATTTAGATTGCTTTCACTTTTTTGGCTATTCTGATATTCTGAATAATGCTGCGTGGATATGCATGTATAAGTTTTTCTGTGAACATAGTTTTTGATCCTCTTGGATATATACCTAGAATTCTAATTACTGGGTCATATGGTAACTCCATGTTTAATGTTTTTAAAACTGCCGAACTATTCTCCATAGTGGCTGCACCATTTTATATTCCTACCAGTAATGTATGACGGTTCCAATTTCTCCACATCTTTTTCAACACTCGCTATTATCCATTTTTTTATTACAGGCATCCTAGTGGGTATGGAGTGGTATCTCATGGTGGTTTTACTTATTTTCATAGTGATTAATGATATTGAACATCTTTTCATGTGCATATTGGTTTTTATGCATCTTTTTAGAAAAAAATGTCTATTCAAATCCCTTGCCCATTTTAAATTGGTTTATTCTTATTCTTTTTGTTGTTGAGTTGTACTTTGGTAAAAAATGTTGTCTTTTTGCAGATATTGCCAGTGAATTCTTTCCTTTAACATAAGAAATTATCTAATCAAACTATATTTAATATATTATTTAGATATTTTCTCTAATATTATCAGTTGGTTTCAGTTTTCAGCATCTTTCACACTCCCAGAACCTCAGAAATATCTGCACCACGTAGGAAGCATCTTTTCCTCAGAGGTGAGTCAGCTTTATAGAGCCCCTCAAACTTTCTAAGTTTTAATAATTCCAATCTCTTCCCTTTGTTCCTTCAGCCTTAGGGATGGTAGATGCTTCCTGCAGTTACTGTTTCTGTGTTACCTCATGTGCTGGCTTGAAAGGATGTATGCCCCCTAGAAAAGCCATGTTTTAATCAAAATCCCATTTCATAAAGGTAGAATAATCCCTATTCAATACTGTATGTTTGAAACTCTAATCAGATCATCTCCCTGGATGATGTGATTTAGTCAAGAGTGGATTGTTAAACTGGATTAGGTGACGACATGTCTCCACCCATTTGGGTGGGTTTTGATTGGCTTACTGGAGTCCTATAAAAGAGGAAATATTTTGGAGAATAAGAGATTCAGAGACAGCAGAGCAATATGACATAGCCACAAGAAGCAGAGTCTACCAGCCAGTGACCTTGGAGATGAAGAAGGAAAATGTCTCCCAGGGAGCTTCATGAAACAGGAAGCCAGGAGAAGAAGATAGCAGATGATGCCATGTTCGCCATGTGCCCTTCCAGATGAGAGAGGAACCCTGACCGTGTTCGCCATGTGCCTTCTCAGATGAGAGAGAGAGACCCTGAACTTCATCGGCCTCCTTGAACCAGTGTCTTTCCATGGATGCCTTAGATTGGACATTTCTATGGACTCGTTTAATTGGGACATTTCCTCAGCCTTAGAACTGTAAACTAGAAACTTATTAAATTCCCCTTTTTAAAGCCATTCTGTTTCTGGTATATTGCATTCCAGCAGGTAGCAAACTAGAACACCTCAGAATTCCCATATTGCTTTTTTAGTCTTCCAAAATTGGTTTACCAATTCCCTATATTGAATTCTTTGTGTTGAAACAACTGCTGTGATTTCTGGTTTTCTGACTGGATCCCAGTTGATACCATTGGTTCAACTTGTTACCTGACATTCCAACTCTTGTTCAAGATGCTAATTTTGGTTCTGCTGGGCTAAGCCTCTACTTTTAGTCCAGTAGTTGGTTTTTCACAGAGAATCACTTAACTACTATGGCCCTCTTGCTGCCTAAAATAAAACATATTTCTTTAGATTACTTTGAACAGGAAAATACTGTAAAGAATGCCAAAGCTTAACATGTTATCCAATATTAAGTACTTACTAGGCACCAGAAATGGTCTTTGCTTGGAATGAAATAAGCACAGAAACTTTTAAATTGGGTTTATCACAGCCTCAGTTGTGAAGAAGATATCTCTCAAAGGATATGAAAGTTGCCTAGCTCTATATAGGAAAGGGTAGTCTAGTTCTTCTCGAGTCACAGGCTTACCACAACAAATATGATGGAATAAATAGCTTTTCTGGAGAAGGAAAAATGCTGTTTGAGGCATTGACTGATAACCAAATTTATTGCCTTTACCTCACACACAAGCCCAACAGGGAGGGGTTACTCTGTGCAATAAGAAAACACAGGATTTAGAGCTCTACCCTAGGAGACAGCCTAGAAGCCCCAGAACTGCTGCAGTGGGTGCAGAGAAATGTCTAGGGGTAAGGATCCAGGAACCTGAGCAGCCTTGGCTGGGGTCTCCTAGGGTCTCTCCCCCAGCTCCTTGTCTATTATATGGCACTCCCACCTCTTCCAGGAAAAGGTGGGGAATTTCCTGGCACTCCTTTCCCCTAGCTTCCTGAAACTTGTTTTCAGAAGAAGAGAAGAAACTCTTTCTCAGTTGACTTTTCAGAAAAACACTGCCTCGTTTGAAATCAGCAGGCATCAATTCTCCACCCTGAAGCTTGGGATGAAGGCTGAACTACTTTTGAGAATAATATGACCAAGAAGTAATTTCCTCAGAGTATTTTGTAAGCATTTCATTTCATTTCATTTATTTCTCAGAGTATTTTTTAGGACATTGTGTATAAGGCATGATATTTATGCTCTTTGCCCAGCTCTATGTCACTCTACTAACTCATAAACTCACACACAAGCTTGCTCTGTGGGTCACTTAACACTCACGGGCCCTGCAACCTCACACTGGCGAGAAGATTGTCATTTTTCACTGCATTTGTATGTGTGACTGCTCTTGGTGTTCCTTTGAAAGTCTGCAACATATTATGTCTTGTGAAAGTGAGATGCTTTTTTGGGGGGAGAGGTTCCACAATGTAGTTATTTCCTTATTGATGGATATTGATATTTAGGTTGTTTACAATCTTTTTGCACTCTCTCTCACTCTCTCTCTCTTTTTTATTAAAAAAGTTGTGGGTTTTTTACCCACAAACAATCATGCATAAAATACAGGATCCCCATAAACCAACCCCAAATCGAAATCTTGCATTGGTGTGGAATATTTGTTACAATTGATGATAGCACATTTTAATAATTGAACTATTAATTAAAGTTCATGGTTTAACTTAGGATTCACTGTGCAGTGTAGTTCCATGGATTAAAAAAAAATTAGTCTGTTACCATATATACAATCTAATATTTCCCTTAATAGATATATATTTCAGGGCTGTTAACTGCATTCACAATGTTGTACTACCATCACCACCATCCATTCCCAAGACATTTCCATCATTCCATATAGGAACCCTGTTCATTTTAAGCCTTAACTTCCCATTCTGTATCTACACTCCCCACCCCCTATACCCTGGTAACCTATATTCTAGATTTTGACTCATGAGTTTGGTTCACTTATTCTAATTGTTTCAAAACAATAGAACCTTCACAATATTTGCAGTTTTGTATCTGGCTTATTTCACTCAACGTGATGTCTTCAAGGTTCAACCGTTATCAAAACTTCATTCCTGACTTCCTGGCCAATATGGTGGCTTAGCAATGTGCGCGTTTTAGTTTGTCCTCCAGAATAACTAGTAAATAACCAGAAACAATACAGAACAGCTCCTGGGGTGACATCAGTGACCGGATACACAGTGTACCCCAGTCTGGACCAGCTAGACCGGCTGCGAGCCCCCCCAGAACCGTGAGTTCCCCAAGCCGCTGCGGCCGGCGCCCCTCCCCCCCCAGGCTGCTTCCCAGAGGGGAAAGGAAAGAGACTTTACCAGCAGCAGGGGCTGAGCCCAACCAAATGCCAATTGTGGAATTAATTAACAAATTCTGACTTCTAAAAATAGGCCCCCAGCTCACGTGAACCTGGTCAAAGCCGAGGTCGCTCATTTTTGCATGGGAGCCAAGGGGTCAGGGCTGATGGAAAAAGGGGGAAAAAAAGAATGAAACAGATATTTTTGTGGTTGTGTTTCTACAAAGGCTTGACTGCCTTTGGATTCAGCGGCAGGACTCCGCAGGCTGCAACTGCCCCAGGCATAGGCAGAAACAAACTCGTTTTGAGGGCTTGTCTGGAGCCTGTGCCTTCCCCAGGGGAGGGGTGAAGCCCAACTCAGGTGGAATCCCTCCCTCAAAGAATTCAGACACTAGGGCTTGGTAATTTGAAGCCGTTAAAACCAGCCTACAACCTCTCCTCTGTCTCCACCACGCCCCCAGCCAAAGTTAAAGGTACCGCATCATCTTATGCTGGTGGGACCTGCAGGCAGACACATACTGGGCAGCATAAGAAAAACAGAGTCCAGAGACTTCACAGGAAAGTCTTTCAACCTGCTGGGTATCACTCTCAGGGAAAATTGATGCAGGTAACTCTTTCCTGCTGATAGGAGGCCAGTTTGGTCTGGGAAAATCCAACTGGGGTCTATAATACCTATGTAGACCCTCCTCAGGGTGGGGGGGAAAAAGGCACCATACAAGCAGGGCAAGTAACAACAAAATAAGAACTGAAAAATTCTCCTATGTTAAACAAAACCTAAGCTAGAGGTCTAGAAAAAGCTGAACTGAATGTCAAAGAACAGATAGGTAACAAATTCATCCAGCAAGAAAACCCTAGGTAAAAGAAGGGAAAGCAATCTCCAGAATAAACTAATTAAGGTAATTAAATGTCTAGATGTCAGCAAAAAATAAAAAATCACACTAGGAAAATTGAAGATATGGCCCAGTCAAAGGAACAAACCAACAATTCAGATGAGATACAGGAGCTGAAACATTTAATTCAGAATATACGAACAGACATGGAAAACTTCATCAAAAACCAAATCAATGAATTGAGGGAGGATATAAAGAAGGCAAGGAATGAACAAAAAGAAGAAACTGAAAGTCTGAAAAAACAAATCACAGAACTTATGGGAATGAAAGGCATGGTAGAAGAGATGAAAAAAACAATGGAAATCTACAATGGTAGATTTCGAGAGGCAGAACATAGAATTAGTGAACTGGAGGAGAGAACATCTGAAATCTGACAAGAAAAAGAAAATATAGGGAAAAAATGGAAAAATTATGAGCAGGGACTCAGGGAATTGAAGGACAATATGAAGCGCACGAATATATGTGTTGAGGGTGTCCCAGAAGGAGAAGAGAAGGGAAAAGGAGGAGAAAAACAAATGGAGGAGAATGAATGCTAAAATAAATTTAGTTTGAAATGCTAGTGATCAATGAAAACGAGAGGTAAGGGGTATGGTAGGTATAATCTTTTTGTTTTTTTCTTTCCTGTGTTTGTTTTATTTCTTTTTCTATTGTCTTTTTATTTCTTTTTCTGAATTAATGCAAATGTTCTAAGAAACGATGAATATGCAACTAAATGATGATATTGTGAATTACTGATTATGTATATTGATGTTTTATTTTGTTTCTTAATTTTTTAATTAATAAATAAATTTTTAAAAAACTAATGGAGGAAATTATCACTGAAAATTTCCCAACTCTTATGAAGGACTTAAAATTGCAGATCCAAGAAGTACAGCATACCCCAAAGAGAATAGATCCAAATATACGTACTCCAAGACGTTTACTAATCAGAATGTCAGAGGTCAAGGAGAAAGAGAGAATCTTGAAAGCAGCAAGAGAAAAGTAATCCATCACATACAAAGGAAGCCCACTAAGACTATGCGTAGATTTCTCAACAGAAACCATGGAGGCAAGAAGACAGTGGGATGATTTTTTAAAAGAGAAAAACTGCCAACCAAGAATTCTATATCCAGCAAAATTGTCCTTCAAAAATGAGGGAGAAATTAAAACATTTTCAGACAAAAAAATCACTGAGAGAATTCGTGACCAAGAGACCAGCTCTGCAAGAAATACTAAAGGGAGCACTAGAGACAGATATGAAGGCAGAAGAGAGAGGTGTGGAGAAGAGTGTAGAAATGAAGGCCATGAGTAAAGGTAAAAAGAAGGAAAATTAGAAGGACATATAAAAGCCAAAAGGCAAAATGGTAGAGGAGGGTACTGCCCGGGCAGTAATAACACTGATGTTGATGGATTAAGCTTCCCAATTGGGGGACATGGACTGGCAGAATGGATTAGGGAATGGAACCCATCTATATGCTGTCTCTACTCAAAGGACATGAGGGCAAGGACACAAACGGACATTTGCACACCAATATTTATAGCAGCATTATTTACAATTACCAAGAGATGGAAACAGCCAAAATGTCCATCAACAAATGGGTGGCTAAACAAACTGTGGTATATACATACGATGGAATATTATGCAGCTGTAAGACAGAATAAAGTTATGAAGTATGTAACAACATGGAGGGACCTTAAGGACATTATGCTGAGTGAGATTAGCCAGAAACAAATGGACAAATACTGTATGGTCTCACTGATATGAACTGACATTAGTGAATAAACTTGGAGAATTTCATTGGTAACAGAGACCATCAAGAGATAGAAATAGGGTAAGATATTGGGTAATTGGAGCTGAAGGGGTACAGAAATGGACAGCACAATACTACCTAACTGTAAAACAATTATGTTAAAACACTGAATGTGAGAATGATGGAGGAGGGCTGGGGGCACAAATGAAATCAGAAAGAAAGATAGACGATAAAGATTCAGATGGTATAATCTAGGATTGCCTAGAGTGTATAATGACAGTGACTAAATGTACAAATTTAAAAAATGTTTTTGCATGAGGAAGGACAAAGGAATGTCATTACTGCAGGGTGCTGAAAAATAGATGGTAATTAATATTTTAAAATTTCAGCTTATGTGTGAGACTGGAGCAAAAAATGTTTATTTGGTACAAAATTTATATTTTGACTAGTGCATTTCCTAATATAACTTATGTAGATAGCTTGGTTGAACAACGTAAGTACATGGAACCTTGGGTAGGACATGAGATTTTGTTGGTTTGTCCAGAGTGATGCCCCGATAAATCCCAGAGTGATTTGAACAGTGAATAAAAAAGTATTTGCAAAGTCCCCTTTGGGGAATGGTGAGAATGGGGGAAAATTCAATCTCCCCAAGTTGAATTCTTGATATTCTCACAAGCAGTGCATACAACCAAAGCTATAGGCTGAGCCCCCAGTCTTGGGGTTTGTTCATATGAAACTTGACCTCACAAAGGATGGGTCAAGTCTACTTAAAATTAAGCCTAAGAGTCACTCCCAAAAGAACCTCTTTTGTTGCTCAGATGTGGTCTCTCTCTCCAGCCAACACAACAAGCATACTCACCACCCTCCCTCTGTCTACATGGGGCATGAGTCCCAGGGGTGTGGACCTTCCTGGCAACGTGGGACAGAAATCTGAAAATGAACTGGGACCCAGAATCAAGGGATGGAGAGAATCCTCTTGACCAAAAGGGGGAAGAGTGAAATGAGACAAAGTGTCAATGGCTGAGAGATTCCAAACAGAGTCGAGAGGCTATCCTGGAGGTTATTCTTATGCATTAAGTAGATATCACCTTGTTATCTAAGAGGAAATGGAGAGGCTGGAGGGAACTGCCTGAAAATGTAGAGCTGTGTTCCAGTAGCCATGTTTCTTGATGATGATTGTATAATGGTGTAGCTCTCGCAGTGTGATTGTGTGATTGTGAAAACCTTGTGTCTTATGCTCCTTTTATCTGCCTTGTCAACAGATGAGTAGAACATATGGAATAAAAATAAATAATAGGGGGAACAAATGTTGGGATAAATTTAGTTTGAAATGCTGGTGATCGATGGGGGGAGGAGTAGGGGGTATGGTATGTATGTTTTTTTTTCTGTTTTTGTTTTATTTTTCTGTGTCTTTTTGTTTCTTTTTCTGGGTTGATGCAAATGTTCTAAGAAATGATCAAGATGATGAATCTGCAGCTATGTGATGATATTGTGAATTACTGATTATATATGTAGAATGGAATGATCACATATTGGGAATGTTTGTGTTTCTTTCTGTAATTTTTTTTAATTAATAAAAAAATTTAAAAAAATCTTCATTCCTTTCACCACTGGACAATATGCATTGTATGTATATATCACACTTTATTTATTCATTCATCAGCTGATAGATACTTGGGTTGCTTCCAACTTTTGCAACTGTGAATAATGCTGCTATGAACATTGGTGTGTGTGCCTGTTTGAATCTGTTGTGTACCCCCAGAAAAGTCAAGTTCTTTAATTCTTATTCAATATTGCTGTATGGGAGCTCTTTGATTGTTTCCATGGAGATATGGCTTACCCAATTGTGAATGGTACTTTTGATTAGATGGTTTCCATGGAGATGTGTCTCCATCCAGGTTGCTTACTGGAGCCCTTTAAAAGGGAACCATTTTGGAAAAAGCTTTAGGGCCACAAGAGCCACCAGAACCAACAGAGCCAACAGAACAGACAGAGCCCTGGGGAAGCATTGAAGAAAAAGCTAGCAGATCTCGCCATGTGCCTTTCCAGCTGAGGGAGAAACCCTGAACATCATCGGCCTTCTTGAACTGAGATATTTTTCCCCAGATGACTTACAGTGGACATTTTTATAGCCTTGCTTTAATTTGGACATTTTTATGGCCTTAGAACTGTAAACTAGGAACTTATTAAATTCCTCTTTTTAAAAGTCATTCCATTTCTGGTATATTGCATTCTGGCTGCTAGCAAACTAGAACAGATGGTATAACTTAGGAATGCCTAGAGTAGACAATGATAGTGATTAAATGTACAAATATAAAAATGTTTTTGCAAGAGGGAGAACAAATTAATGTCATGATTGAAAATGGATGGTGTGCTGGTTTGAAAAGATTATGTACCCTAGAAAAGCCATGTTTTAATCCTGACCCAATCTTGTGGGAGCAACCTTTTCTTTTAACCCCTATTCAGTACTATAGATTGGAAACTTGATTAGGTTATCTCTATAGAGATGTGACTCACCCAATTGTGGGTATTAACCTTTCATTAGAGGGAGATGTGACTCTACCCATTCCAGGTGGGTCTTGATTACTTTACTGGAATCCTTTAAAAGAGGAAGCATTTTGGAAAAATTTGAGATTCGGAGAGGGTAGGGTCCACCAGCTAGTGACCTTGGGAGATAAAGAAGGAGAACACCCCCGGGGTTGCTTCATGAAGCAAGAGGCCTGGAGAGAAAGCTAGCAGACATTGCCATATTCACCATGTGCCTTTCCAGTTGAGAGAGAAACCCTGAACTTCATTGGCCTTTCTTGAGTGAAAGTAACCTCTTGTTGGTGCCTAAATTTGGCCATCTTTATAGACTTGCTTTAACTGGGACATTTTCAGGGCCTTAGAACTGTAAACTAGCAACATATTAAATTCCTCTTTTAAAAAGCCATTCCATTTCTGGTATATTGCATTCTGGCAGCTAGCAAACTAGAACAGATGGTATACAGGAAAATGTACAATCAATGCAAGCTAGGATCTATAGTCAGCAGTAGCATTGTAATATGCTTCCACTAAATGTAACAAAAGCATTATGCCAAAACTAAATGTCAACAAGCAGGGGCATGAGGAAGAGGTATGGATTGTATGTGGAAGAAAAGGAAATGTCTCCCATATGGCTTATGTGGTGAAGGTATGTCTATATACTTAGGTTGGATTGTGTGATGTGAGAATAAAATTGGCCTAGGGTACTATGACTGAGGAATGGAAGGGGGAACTGTGGTGTTTACATACAACAGACTACTGAGTGGCTGCAAGAAGGAATGAAGTTGTGAGGCATGCAACTCAGTGAATGAAATTTAAGGACATTGTTCTAGTTTGCTAGCTGCCGGAATGCAACACACCAGAAACAGACTGCCTTTTAATAAAAGGGGATTTATTTTGTTAGTTCTTCAGAGGAAAGGCAGCTAACTTTCCACTGAGGTTCTTTCTTACGTGGGAAGGCACAGGATGGTCTCTGCTGGCCTTCTCTCCAGGCCTTTGGGTTCCAATTAATTTTCCCCGGGGTGATTCCTTTCTGCACCTCCAAAGGCCTGGGCTGAGCTGCAAGTGCTGAGATGAGGAATGCTGAGCTGCTTGGGCTGTGCTACATTGAGCTCTCTCATTTGAGCACCACCAATTAAGTCAAAAGTCATTCATTGCAGCAGGCACGCCTCCTAACCGACTGCAGATGTAGTGAGCAACAGATGAGGTTCATGTACCATTGGCTCATGTCCACAGCAACAGAACTAGGTGCCTTCACCTGGCCAAGTTGACAACTGAATCTAACTACCACAGACATTATGTTGAATAAAATATCAGAACCAAAAATCAAATGTTATGCCTCACTCATATGGATTAACTATAATATACAAACTCAGAGAATTGAAGTTGAGAGCATGAGTTATCAGGTTGGGGCCCATTGTAAAGGGTCCTAGATTGTAAACTCTTACAGCAGTTACATATAGTTAGGAGTTGTAACTGATATTCCTAAATTTTGAGATACTGAGCTATTTGCATGTAATCTGGTTATTCTCTGAAACTTCGGGTATTTATATGAAACCAGAGACTCAGAAGCTATGAAACTCAGCATTACCCCATTCAACAACTGTTGAAAAAGCTGAAAAAATGATCAGACTTTATCTAGAGATATGAATGAAGCCGCTCTGAATGATATTAAAGTAAATTAGAGTACTGGGTAAAGGATAATATGGCCCATATTTTCAAACTTCAATCTCTCTGTGAGACCAAAAGATGTTTATTTGGTGCAAAATTTATATTTGGCATTGTACATTATCTAATTTAATTTTTATGGTCAGTTTACTTAAACACCATAATTGCATGGAATCTTGAATTGGGCATGAGACCCTATTGGTTGGTACAGGTTAGTGTGATGCCCTGATAAATCCCAGAGTAATTTGGGCAGAGAATAAAAAAGTGTTTGCAAAATCCCCTTGGGGAGCTGGGGAGAAAGGATGAAATATTCAACTTTTTCATCTGGGGAATCCTTGTGTCATGGTTAGGGACACGTATCAACTTGGCCAAGTTGTGGTTCCTGTTTATCTGATTGGGCAAGCGCTGGCCTGTCTGTTGCAATGAGGACGTTTCATAGGATTAGGTCATGATCACATCAGCTGCATCCACAGCTGATTCCATTTGTAATCAGCCAAAGGGGAGTGTCTTCTGCAATTAGCGATGCTAAATCTAATCATGGAAAGCCTTTTAAGGAGGACTCAGAGGAGACAGGTTCCATTCCTGCTTTGGCTGGTGAGCCTCTCCTGTGGAGTTCATCCAGGACATCCATCGGAGTCGTCGGCTTCACAGCCTGCCCTGTGGATTTTGGACTCTGCATTCCTGCGGTCACGTGAGACACTTTTATAAATTTTATATTTGCAAGTGTTCGCTGTTGATTCTGTTTCTCTAGAGAACCCTAACTAATACACCTTGATATTCTCACAAGCAGTAGGGACAACAAATTCAATAAGCTGAGCCCTCAATCTTGGGGCTCATCCCTATGAAGCTTATTCCTGCAAAGGAGAGGCTAAGCCTACTGATAATTATGTCTAAGAGTCACCCCCAGAGAACCTCTTTCGTTGCTCAGATGTGGCCTCTCTCTCTAAGCCAACTTGGCAGGTGAACTCACTGCCATCCCTTCTATGTGGGACATGACTTCCAGGGGTATAAATCTCCCTGGCAATGTGAGACCAGACTCCCAGGGATGTGCCAGGACCTGGTATCATGGGAATGAGAAAGCCTTCTTGACCAAAGGGGGGAAGAGAGAAAACGACAAAATAGAGTCTCAGTGACTGAGAGGTTTCAATCAGAGTCAAGAGGTTATCCTGGAGGTTATTCTTATGCATTATATAAATATCCCTTTTTAGTTTATGGCATATTGAAGTAGCTAAGAGGGAAGTACCTGAAACTGTTGAACTGTGTTCCAATAGCCTTGATTCTTGAAGAAGACTATATACCTATATAGCTTTTACAGTGTGGCTTTGTGATTGTGAAACCCTGTGTCTGATGCTCCTTTTCTCCAGGATATGGACAGATGAGTAAAATAATAATAATAACAATAAGGATAATAAATTAATAAATAATGGGGGAGATAATGGGTAAAAACTGTACAGATTGAAATACTGTGGGTCAATGTGAGGGAGGATAGGGGATGTATAAGTTCTTTTTTTTTCCTTTGTATTTCTTTTTCTGGAGTGATGCAAGTGTTCTAAAAATGATTTTGGTGAAGATTACATAACTATGTGATGATATTTTGAGCCACTGATTGTGTAACATGGTTGGACTGTATATGTGTGACTATTTCTCAATAAAAAATATTTTTTAAATGAATTCTTCGAGGTGGATTGTGGGAAGATGGCAGACTATGAAGTTCCAGAAATGAGTCCCTCCACCAGAACAACTATTAAATAAGCAGGAACTGAATCAATGATTTTGAAACTCTGGAGTCTAGTAAAATGCTGTGCAGCATCAGGGAAGAAGGGGAGGAAGAGGCTTCTAAATTGCAGTCATCAACTGAATTTCACTCTCCTGCAGTGGTTTCCATCAGCCATGCCACAGCCTGTGGCAAGCAGCAGTGAGCTACTCCACCTTAAGCTGCTGGTGCATCTTTTCTGCCAAACTCCTGCCCTATTATTACTTCTTTTTCATGCATGTCATTATTTAATCATTCATCTACCTATATACTGGATAAAGGGAGTGTCAGTCACAAGGTTTTTATAACCACAAGGTCAAATGATAAAGCTATATAGTCATACAATCATTGTCAAGGAACAAGTTTACTGGATTATAGTTCAACAATTTCAGGTATTTCCTTCTGGCTACTCAAATATTCTAGAACTAAAAAGAAATATCTAAATAATGAGTCAACAGTCATAATTATTTTTTATATATTAATTTCTCAGTTATACCTCCTCCCTCTCATTTGATCATTCTATCTTGAGGGATATCTGGTCAATGACCATTTTAACTTATTTGTGATGAAAAGGGGTGCCGATTTTATGAGGCGAAGGATGAAATTGGTTGGTGTTCTTAGAGAGATTGGTACCTCTGGGTTTCAGGGCTTATCTGACATAAGAACAATCTGGAGGCCTTAAGTTTCTGAAAAAATAAACTTATTTAGTAAAACTTTTATGGAGTCTTAGAGCCCAGGGCACTCCCTAGGGTTTTTAAGAATACTGTTGGTTGGGGCTTGGCATACTGTGATCATTGCTTTTGATTAGCTACTTCACATTGCTTTGGTCCCCGCACTGAGGGTGGCCATTATTACCACTCTCTTGAGGCAAAAGCAGCAGAAAATGGTTAAAAGGATGCATTTACTAGACAAGTGCCAAATCTAGAAAATGCAGTTTCAAAGAACCATAGGAGAAGCTCTTGGCATGCTTGATGGCCCCTTCCCTCCCTTCACGGGGTAGCTGGGTCCTTGACTTTATCACAGGTAGAAAAGACTGGGATTTAGTCCCTGACTGTCTGTTTCTTGAATTTGTATCCAGCTGGTGATATGACAGAGAGTTTTTTGAATGCCAGATGCTAACAGAACCAAACCCATAAAAAAGACAGTTTCAGTCTTTGCAAATTGGCTTTGTGTTGGGTGGTGCTCTCCTTCAGCATTCAGCCCTTCTATGAACATTTAAAGATGGAAATTATTCAGAAAATAATAATTCTTATAATTTACTTGGCCATAGAAATTAAATTTGATTTATTGTTATGAATTAGTGAAAAATACTGGTTCCCGAACACATAAAAGGAATGTCTCTTGTACGTTAAATGAAGGCATGTAGCATATAGTTCATTTGAAAAATGCTCATTTGCATATATTTATTCCATTTCTCTGTCTAGAAAAAATTTTAGCTATGTAGGAAACCACTTCTTCTAAACAAAGAAATGTAATAAGTGTACATAGAGGAGAGTGACTCCAAAATAATCTGAATCAGAATTCAGCCATTTTTCATATTTATAATTGCAAATTAATTAAAAGAAAAATATTAGAAAATTATTCCACAAAAATATTCATTCAAGAACTAGATTTTATGTAGAGCTGTGTTCCAGTAGCCATATTTCTTAAAAATGGTTGTAAATGATACAGCTTTCACAATGTGACTGTGTGATTATGAAAAAAAGAACTAGATTTTAAAATAAGTTCTATTGAGTGGATTGTAATACTACTAATCAATGAAAGGGAGTGGTAAAGGGTATAGAAAAAAAATAGGGGAAACAAAGATTAAAAAATATTGGGTAGATGGAAATACTAGTGGTCAATGAGAGGGAGGGGTTAGGATTATGGTATGAATGAGTTTTTCTTTTTTCTTTTTATTTCTTTTTCTGGAGTGATACAAATGTTCAAAGAAATGATCATGGTGATGAATATATAACTATGTGATGATATTGTGAGTCATTGATTATATATGAAGAATGGAATGTTCATATGTTAAGAATGTTTGTGTTTGTATATTGTTATGTTTTGTCAATAAAAAAATAAGTTCTAATATTTAAAAATGTATTAATGCAGAAACTGAAAAATTCTAATGCTGCAAAAAGGTATAGCGTGAAAAGAAATCCTTTGTCTTGTCCCAGGTTCCAATTTTCCATTCTTTCCCTATGAGAGACAACTTTTGTTTCCAGGTTGCTTATAAATCTTCCCAGACATATGTGTGAGTATATTCTTAAAAGGGGGGGGCACAAATGGGACAGTATAATATACACATAGTTTTAGATTTTATGTACTTCACATATTTTTTTGATATTATTTTTAAAATCAGTATATTTATAACTATCCCCGTCCCTTTTTTTTTTTACTGCTCTATAGTGTTCTAGTTTATTGCCATACCACACTTTATTTTCATTTTTCTCTATTGTAGGGTTTTAGGATAACTTTTATTGAAGCAAAATAGTGAACATCCTTGTACATATATTTTTTGCATAAACATGAGAATATAACTGTACAATAAACTTTCAGGTGTGAAACTGTTGGGTGAACGCCTATATATATATTTAAATTTTGAGAGATTTCCCTAAGTTTCTTGCATAGAGACTGCTAAATCACACCAATTCCAATAGAGTTTGCCTCATACTCTTTGCCATCACAATGGTGCCTTTTTTTTTTAACTTTTCCATTTGATAAGTATAAAATAGTATTTCACTATTATACATATTATGTGTTGTTACAGATTCATTATGATGTTTACCATTTTCATTTATTTGTGAGTGATGATGAATATATTTTAATAAGTTTAAAACTCATTTGCCTTCCTCTTTTCTATTATTCAAAAAATATTTATTGAGCACATACATCATGCAAAATTACAATATTGGGCTAGATATTATAAGGCTGAACAGAATACACACAATCTGCGCACTTAAGGACTTTATTTGTCTAATGGGAGAGACAGACATGGGACAACTAATTGCAGAAATAATTATTTCATGTGGGGTATTATAAGAGTGTATTGTAATCAGTGACTGGAAAAGTATTTGCAAGCCCCCTTCCGAGAATGGTGAGAGCAGGGAGAAATTCAACTTCCCCAAGTTGAATTCTTGATATTCTCACAAGCAGTGTGGACAACCAAAGCTATAGACTGAGCCCCCAGTCTTGGGGTTTGTTCATATGAAACTTAACCCCACAAAGGATAGGTCAAGTCTACTTAAAATTTAGGCCTAAGAGTCACCCCCAAGAGAGCCTCTTTTGTTGCTCAGATGTGGCCT
>PVIY010043212.1:0-20459 GCA_004026745.1 Myrmecophaga tridactyla
TATGTAAATCTATTCAATGTTTGCTGTTATTTTATGGAGTGCTTTATAATACTAACATTAAACAATAAAAAAGCCATTTTATACACAAAATATATATTTAAGTTTTAATTTATTTTTAATATTCTATTATTATAAGTTCTTTAATATTTATCTTCAATACTAATTTTTCTTGAATAAATGATTACTATGATATTTTATACAATTGATCAAAACAAATATATTACGTATTCTTATAAATATTTATCAAATTTTGTCAATGCATCTTTCATTGAGATAGAATGTTTTTCATGTCTTAGTGAATGAAAATGACATGTTATTAGAAGGAGCCTTATTCAGTTGCCATTCTTTTCCTATTTTTCCATTTTATAAATCTAAGCACTAGGAAATCTTTACAATGAAATGAAATAGAGTAGGAGTTTTGTTCTAGGAAAGATAATTGTTGAATTTTTGAGTTGTATGTTTAATATCATCCAGTGATATATCATCTAATTATTTTATATTTTAATTCAATTAGGTTCTACTGCAATTTCATTAAGCATCCTAATTTGAAAGAGGATTTGTTTTCTAGTCATTCACGCCAAGTACCTTCTCAGTTTCTATTTAGTAAACAAACAAACAAAAAGCTTTCTCAAGACTTTCAAATGATTACTTTCAAATAAAATTACTGTTCATTTATTTTACCAGTTATTCTATTACTTAAAGGCATTTTTAATGGAGCTAAAGTTATCAACACAACTCCCACAGAATTAGAAACGGCATATTTTAGGAATTTTAGTAAGCCTTCTATCATAATAATCTGGGCATTAAAAAAAGATTGGGTCATTAAACCATAACTGTCATCACTCTTTCCACTTCATTCTGTAATTCATCTGAATTCAAATATCCAAAATCATAACATTTCAATTACTTTATGCCACCCATTATGGAAAAGCATGTAAGACATTTAAGGATAGAAAAGTCATTCAGCTGGACTGCCAGTCCTGTGTACCTTCTCAGATGTCCAATTTTATATTGTACCTTATTTATGTCCTTGACATTTTTTTCATCCCAAGGTATAAGATTTGAGATGGTTAAGTGTTGAGAAGAATGTCTTTATGTTAAAAAGGCAAGAAAAGAAAAAAGCAAAATTGCAATTGTGAAAAGCTAGGTGGGAAAGAATTGGCATGATTCCAAAGTGCAATAATATTCTCAATCAGAACAATTTACGGAAGAGTACATATCTAAATAGCACTCATTTTGGACGTTCCTTCTCACTCATTTTGAATGCTTGAACCTTATATCCTTTTAACTATTTATTTGAGTGATAAGTTGGAGCAAAAGAAACTTTGAACTATGTGTCATATCTCTCCCAAATCTTCAAGACCAGACAAGTTATTTGGCTTTGAGTTAGCTAAATATATATGAATGAGTATTACTTTTACTAACTCATTCTATCATTATTTGGTATGTGTGTGGAAAATCCCCTAAGTATGAGAATCATTTTTGTATTTATTTTCAATGATAGTTGCAAAATAGAGGTAAACATATGACCATTTGTTCAAACAAAATACGTATTAGAAGAATCCTTCACAAACTTTAACTTACATACAAATCACCTGAGGAGATTGCTAAAATTCAGATTGTGATTCTGTACGTCTGTGGTGGGACCTGAGATTCTGCAATCTTAGGAGCACTCATGCGATGCTGATGTGCCACTGGTCCATGGACTAATTGCACCTAGGAAGCAGGACTGAGATCACAAATATTCATGGTATTGCAGCACAGGGATCTGGGCCCATATATATAAGTCCATTTAGTGTGAAATAAACTGACCAAATGACTAAAATATCTGTTTATTCTACTTCTCCACCCAGACAAAGATCTAACAATGTGTTCTCAGTCATCTTTATATCAAACCGATTTCATGTTCTTTTAAAAATATTTTTATGTTTAATAGTTCTGTAAGATAGACTGTATCATGAAGCTATTTTTTATAAATAAGAAAAATAGTTCAAAATCCTATCAGGTCCAACATCACCATTCTATAACATATATGTTATAATCTTCATTTACCAATCCTGAAATAAAATTCATGGATAATAAAACTAGGCAGTCAGGGGCCACCCTGAGCTCCTAAAGGCAGCCTGCGTACCCTCGATCTACAGAACCATTACCAGCATACTGAATCTTTTTGATTCTTTGAATCCCTAACTCCCCTCCTGAGGGCAGCTGGAAAAAATGTTCTGCTTTAAAGGGCTCACATGATTAGGCCAGGCCTATCCAGTTAATCTTCCTTCTTAAATCAAATCCAGATATAGCAGAATGTAACCCCAGGAGAAATTAGGCTGGTGGACATTTTAGAATGTCCTTATACTGCTACAGCCATGAGTCCACTGCAACTGTGCTAACCAAGGTCATCAAAGACATTTCTATTTCCAGATTCAAAGTTCTCTTTCTTGAAAACACTTTTGCATAACAAGCTTTATATCATCCTTATCGTTGAATCTTCCTTCTTTTAACGTCTATGACCTCTCTTTTTTCTGATTCTTCTAATATCATTTTGGTCTCAGTCACTCTCTGTTAAGCCTGGAGGATAGGACCCATTCCCCCATGATGTGACCTACCCCTTGAAAGTATTTCAGAAAGCTTCTCTCACCCCAATCCATGCCAGCCCACATTTCCTTTACCCTCCAGCAGTTGCCCTCTTGAGATAACCTCCGATTACTCAACATCCCCCCTCCGGCAATGCATTCTTGCAGTAAACTCCTCTTACTCAACCTCCACCCTCCAACAGTTACAACCCTGCATCACTAAGGCAGTGTTTAAATTTTAAGCCTCACCAATTGAAGGCTGCCAACTTCCAAAAATCCACCAATGAAAACCTGCCTAAATCCTACCCCCAACTCCCTAACCCCAAGCCATAAAAACCCTGTCCCCTGCCACCTCAAGGCAGCCATTTTTCTCTCCTGAAAAGCTGCCCAGATGATGCTGTTTCCCCCTGAAATAAAACTTTGGCTGCACCTCTTCACCTCATCTTTGGTGAGTTTGCCTTTGACTCTCTTTCACTGGAACCTTATTCTCTACCTTTCTGTTTCATAGAGAACATTTTTCCCTACCAGAGCGCCTCAGTCCCTCTCCCTCTCCTTTCTCTCTCTCTCTCTCACTCTCTTTCTCTCAGTCTCTGTCTCTCTTCTCTTTCTGAAACTCATTCATTTCCATATCTTTGACACTGAGATTTGACAGCTTTTAATTGTATGCCATTATTTCCAGTGTTAACTCAACATCTCAACTGGATGTTCCACTGTTACCTCACACTTAGCACAGCAAAAACAGAACCCCTTTACTCCTCATAAGCTGAACTATATTACAGCTGAAGGTTCAGTAAAATATACAATTTAAGAGCTGAGAATCTAAACCTGTGTTTTCTGGCATACAATCTTGGCTTTGCCTCCTTTTACTTGTGTTATCTTGAACAAATTATTTAGTTTCTTAAACTAAAGTGGGAATTAAAATTTAGATTTATCAGACTGCCAAATCAGACTCTGCTTCATCCTCCAAAGTCAATATTTAATCAAATGTCACCAATACTATATATTAAAAAAAAAAACAAAAAACAACTATTAAATATTCACTCTGTTCTTACTGACACTGCTCCAGATAGGTCTCCATGTTCTGTTGCCCTTTTTCTCCAAACCATTCTTCAGATCACAGTTAAGTTGATATAGTTTGCTTGTTGTTTGCTTGAAGTACAAATAAGGTCATACTGTTTCTCTCTTTACAGATAGTCATAGATAATCATTACCTGCAGAAGTTGTCATATTTTGGAAGGTCACATTATGTAATAAAAACAAAATTTGCTAAATTTAAATCAAGAGATTTTACAACAATTCTGAGTTCCCCTCTCTTCTGAGAAGTAGAGATCTGTCAATATAATATTCAAAATTTCATGATACTAATCCACCAAAATTGAGTGGCTTCAGTTCTCTTTGCTGTGTTATATACTCTCAAGTTTGACAAAGTCCCCAATGAGTCTATTTTCTGTGTTGGGATTACCTAAACTGCCCATGGAGCCATTGGCTTCATACTACCAGAAAAGTACAAAGGCATGACAATCAATCAGTTTACAATCTGGTAATAACCACTTTTCTATTCCCATTGCCTGCCATTCTCACTACCTCTGAAAAACAAACCCACCACCTGTACTGGATTTGACTCTCTGGACAATGGTATTTTAAAGCCACATGTACCTTGGCTAAATCAGTGTTATTTACCTGAACGAAATCTCTTTTCTCACATGAATTCCTTTCTCCACCTACTAACTTTCCCAGATTTTGCTTAAGTGGAATCTACACCATGGAAATAAATTTCCCCCTCTATGTGTCCACACACTTTGTATATTTTATTTTATAATGCATATTATATTATTTTAGAATTATTTGCATGGATATCTATCGTTCTAGATAGGATATGATTTCACTTAGAAGAATATGTTTTTATTTCCATATAGAATTCAAACATGGTGTCTGAAACATGGTAGACTTAATAAATGCAGTGAGTTTTTAGAATGGGAGCATAATTTTCGAGGCTTTATAGGATAGAAATGAATAATCTATGTTTTTCTACTTTTTGGGAGGTAGAAGAGCAATTAGCCAGAGGAAATATCTGAAGTAGGCAGAAGATCCTTGTAAATTCTACCTGTCTAAATACCCATAGATTGGAAATTGAATTACCCAATTTTTTAATACAGATAACATTTGTAAATGGCTTTTAATAATTCTAATTTGGTCTCTAGGTTGCTTTGCTTTGTTTACTTCAGCAAATAAAAGTTGCTGAGAGTTGAATAGCATCAGAAAAAAAGGAAAGGAAAAATAGAAGACAAGTGTTTTAGTTTGTTAATGCTGCTGGAAGTGAAATATACCAGAAATGGGTTGGCTTTCATAAAGGAATTTATTAAGTTATAAGTTTACAATTCTAAGGCATAGAAGTTCTCCAAACTTAGGCTTCCAGAGAAAAATACCTTGACTCAAGAAAAGCTGATCTGGGAAGGCACGTGGCTTGCATTTATTGATCCTTTGGCTCCTGGTTTCAAACAGCTTCTCCAAGGGTGTTTTATTTCTGAAGCAGCATATTTGTTATCTCTGAAATGTCTCTGTCTGTGTCATCTCTGAAGCTTTTTCCAAAATGGTTCCCTCTTAAAAGACTGTAGTAAGTGACCCACCTTGAATGGGTGGAGATGCATCTCCATGGAAACCACCTAATCATTAGGTCCCACCCACAATTGGGTGGGACACATCTCCATGGAGACAACTTAATCAAAAACATCCCACCTAGCAATATTGAATGAGAATTAAAGAACATGTCTTTTCTTGGTCACACAGCAGTTTCAAACTGGCACAAGAAGCACACTCTACTTGTGATTCTAGGGAAATGCTTAAACAAAACTGCTAAGGTGTCAAATAAATTTATGGTGAGGACAATTGAGATGCCAGGTTTCTGCTCCTCTCTATTGCTCATATCTTGAATGCATTAGGCAACCTATAGAGATTTATCATTGATTAATTTGATGCTTTGAAAGAGATTTAGGATAATTTAAAATATACACACTCTAGTATAATTTTTTAAAAATTTATACCTTCTGGAATTGAATCTTTAAAATTATCAGCACATTTGTTATCCATGAAGGCAAGTCAATTTTATATGAAAGCACTGTGCAACTCAATGATAAATATTATCTTTTCTGTTAAAGAAATGTATTAAAGTTTTCTGTGTCTTTCATGTTGATAAAGTACTCCACAGTGGAAAATGGCAAATACAGCTATTTGTTCTTAATATATGTCACAAAATAACAGTGGTGAAGCTTTTCAGGACTCATAAAAATATGATCTCAAAGTTAGATCATATTTCAAAGGATAACTACACTAGAGGAATATTTTAATTACACCATATCTCAGAAAAAAAAATCAAAGAACAATTTCATTGTATGAACTGAACAATATCCTTCAAAAGGAACAAGGCTTCAATTCCAGGTCACATGTTGCACAGTAACAAAATATTAAACAGCACTCTCCTCTTCTGTAGTCCATGGCAGTAATATTTTTTTCCAAGATTAAGTTCAAACAATCTATTTTTTGTTACAAATTTTAATTTAGATGAAAGGAAATATCTTGTTTAGACCATCTGAATATATAACATAGGGCAGTACCATTCACTGAAGTAATTCAAGACATCTTTGGATAGTTGTTCTAACAAGGAAACATTGTCAGAAATTTGTTTCATAATTAAAATTGTGGTACTTTAAGAAAAAAACGGGAAATACAGCATTATAACATATATACAGAGAAACTTGAGCCACTTCAAATTTGGAATCTCCTGGAAAATGAATGGTGCATGGTTATCACAGCCATAGCAGTAATTTTTAGTGGATAGTATATAACAAAAGGGAAACATAATCCATCACGAAACTTAAAAAGATTTTGAATTCTATATTCTTGTTTTAGCAAGTTATTTGCATGGATTATGAAAATAAACACATAACGGTTGATCTTAGATTATTTGTACCACTCTAATTTACACAACTAGTTTAAGAAATGAAATTCCCCCGCTCCTCCGTGTGTTCTCCTCAATCCATTAATGGTTACCCGAAGGCTTATTGCCATTTGTTGTCTGTACCCTTGAAGTCTACCTCTCAGACGGCCTCATGTAGTTGCTGCAGTGTACAACTCCCAGTCAGAACTTACATTAGCCTGCCAGGGCCTAATTCATGAAATATTTCTAACACCACAGATTAGCTCTGAGCCATTTTACAGCTTTGGAAAGTCTATACCATAAAGAATGCTCCCTTTCATTCCAAATCCATTTGCATTTTATTTGTGCCTCAAAGAAGGCACAATCTAAACTGATTAGAATCTGCAGACACTGTGCATAATGAAAAATTAATTGCATCAATCTTTTCACTGTAGTGGTCTTAGCAACTCATTTTCAACTGGTCATTTTTCCACCTGCTCACCAGGGCTCAGGCAGCTGAGGCAAGCATATCTCTGACATTTACAGAATACCAATGAAGTTAAGGTCACCAGTACATCATGCAAGTGGGAACTGAGGATTCTGAAAGAGATGTAGCCTGTTTGGATGAGCTGGAAATATTATGTGACAGTGGAGGGCAAATAAATGCTATGAGAACTCATCTATGCACTCTCTGAATGAACAGAATAGAGAGGAAAGGAGAAAGACTAAACCACCAACACAAAAGGTCAGCGTAGTGTTCCCTCGGAGGGTGAGCAGACTGCGTCACTGACATTGGTGCTAAATCAACAATTGCATGTGCTAATATCCTTGTAGGCAATTTGATATGGGACTGAAATCCAATTATGCATCAAATGGTGGGTTTGCTTTTGAAATAGGTTTGCAATTCACTGTACTTTGTACAATAGACATTTCAGTGTTATTCTTTGACAACAGTCTTCATATTCTTAAAGATACAAGATGTAAATCAAATCCCTTCTCAGTCAGTATGTAAGGTTTTCTTTTTTAAGCAAACCCTTACATGGACAGGTTTTCAATAATTTCCCAGCAATTTTTTTTTCAGTTTTCTGGGTCTTAATATGAAAACAAACACAGAATTTTCAGGGTTTTCTTGGATTTATCATCCAAATAAAGACATGGCAACAACAAGGAAACTCAAGGCAATAGCCAGGATGAGGTTAATTTCAGCTGTTAAAAGAAAGTTCACAGAGCAATCATCCAGGATACTACTTGGAAATGAGGAATCTCAGGCCCCACCACAGATTTACTGAATTACAATTTGCATTTTAACAAGATCCCCAGGTGCACGAAAGCAGTGCTTATCAAGCTTTAATGCAATAATTCATAACTGGAGCACCTGCTAAAATCCAGATTGCTGGGCCCACCTCTAGACATTCTGATTTGGTGGGTCTTGGGTGGGGCCCAAGAATTTGCAAGTCTCACAGGCTTCCAGGTGACTGTGATTGCTAGTCTATGGACATCCTGAGAGTAGCACTGTGTTAAGAAAAGTTATAGATAAAAATAAATAAATGAAAGCCTCACATTTTTTCCCCCTTTGCTGTACAGGCTGTGTTACAGTAATAATGAAATTTCATTAGTCAGAAGAGTCACAAAAATTAAAGAAACAAGATGCAGAGGTGGTTCATTGGTAGAATGCTCACCTTCCATGTGGGAGACCTGGGTTTGATTCCCAGACCATCACTCCCCTAAAAAAAAAAATCAAAGAAACAGGACCCTCCCTTTTCAGTAGTCTTGAATAGCAGTGGATAGCTACCTAATGTGGAAAAACACCAGGGAAGGAATTTTAGATTCAACAGATAAATTTCCAGATCTTAATGTTTATGCCCTCATACTAATAACAGGAGGAAGACATCTTTCCTCTCAAATTGAGACAATGGAAGGAAATCTCAGTGAAAGGGACTTACCACTATAGGCTTGATTGGTCTTCAAAGCTTTTAAGAAGATGGGATCTATGTCTATAAAATGGAGGGCTTTAACTTTGATGGAAGAAGCTTTAATTTTAAGATAGGAGAAATTAGACACAAAGCATTGACCTAAAGAACTATATTATTTTGAGAAGTGTCCTTTCATGTGGTAGAGTTTCATCCTTAGCAGAAGAAAATAGAAATGTGTAGCTACTTCAAAAATACTTAGATTGGTGCATAGGCAGAATTAGCTCCACCTAAATGCCTATCCGACTGGTATAGAAGACACTATATAATGTTTATAGAATCATCACTCAGAAAAGGAACATTTATAATTGCTCAATTTACAACTTATTATGGGTCTCTGGGATTTTTCTGCTGTCCTACCTACGTTTTGCCAAGACTTTTTCAGATCTTTGGTAAAAATCAATTTTATTCTAAAGACAATTCCACTATATATGAATAATTTATCTTGTGTGTGAAAAGAATTAAGTCATGCCACTAAATGCAAGTCTTCCAAGCCATTCTTTGTTTGTATAGTTATCTTTATTATGACTGGTAGTGTTTGCAGTGACTCCAGTATTCCCTGCACTATTTACAGGAATGAGTGCTACAATATTCATTAGGGTATAGAATAAGCATTTTTACTTTCATAGCCAGAAAACTGAATTGTACTCATATATTACTCAACAATTATTGATATGTTATCAGAACATGTAGACACCTAATAGGCCACAATCAAAATTTTATGTTCTTTAACATTTTTCATTTGCATGCTGTTAAAGCAAAATTTCCAAAATGGCAAAATCATGATGCTAATACCAATAAAGATTTTCTTTAGCTCATTAATTAGTGAGGAAAACAACAAGAGATTAAAGTAAGTTCAAAGGAGAATCTGTAAGACACACATATAGAGAGACAATTAGGAATGCTAATATGAATTTGCTAACAGATGCAAACCTGGTTCATAACCTATAGATCAGCAAAATATAATATTTGGATTTGTCTTCTCACAGGGCTAAAATAATTTGCATCCCCTAATGGACATGCTTCACTTTCAATTTTAAAGACAAGCATCTTTTGAATACTGATCAGTAAGTAACTCAGCATTATAAAATAGCCTAGACAAAACAAAACAATAAAAAATGTATATTCCCATAGAATCAGATAACCAAAGAGAATTTCCTAAACAACCTCTTGATACCACCCAGTTATCTCATTTGCCCATTTCAAAGTCTTTCACAATGATTCCCAAAACTGCTAAAAAGAAATAATGACCGTTTTTTCCTAACCTAAATGATAAAATGTCAACAGCATTTATAGATCCCCAGACTATATGGAACCCAAAAGAAAGGGAAAAATATTTTAAAATAAACACTTTAGATGGGACTCTCTATTATAAGAATAAACTTTAATATTGAATTCTGCTCTATTCATAGAGGTTTTACTATCCAGAGTCAGCTTTCCTCTGGAGAAAGTATAAATTTTCCCTATCTAGCCAGGGAATTAAATTCTTCCATGATCCTTAAAATGTAAATATAATGGAATTTTAGAAGAACTTAGAATTTATCAAATTGCAGTATGCCTGTAGATGTTGCATAAATACTTGAGAAAAATAATTTAAGTATCATTCCCCAAAGAAAAGAAATACTGATATAATTTATTTATTTTTGAGGTTACAAAATATGGCTTTTTACTAAGCAATTTTAGCCTTTTCCCATTCATTTTAGAAATAAACTGAAAATGGTAATATATATCACAAAAGAAAACAAAAAACCTTGTCTTGGTTAATAACTCAAGATCTCAGTTTTTGTTGTTGTTGTTTGTTTTGTATTTGGGACTAGGATTCCTTTCTTTTTTTCATTTGCCCAGACTTGCTATAGAAATCTGCTTAAGCATTTCCTTATTTATCTATGTTTTCTGAGTGATCTAATCTCCTTCAGTGAGTGAAGCAGGGTTAGGTTGTGAACAAGGGAAGTGTTTTTGTTGTTTGTATTATGTGACCTGGTGCATAGGTTGTCATATGACACAGGTGAAGTCATTGCATGATTACTGCTGTTTTTCTCACCCAGCAACCCTGATGTCCAACTGTGAACTAGTGTCTCATGAGTTATTCTTTAGTAAAGCAAAAAGGAAGGAGCTAGAAGTTCAGGGAAACCCTTTTCTCTTCCAAAGGAATAATAGAGATTGTTTACAGATAAAATTAGTCTTCTCAAAAAATTCAGAATATCTTATCTGTCAAGTATTTTAATCTTTTTGTGTAAAATAAGAATCTACATAAGTAGTATTGTAAATTTGAGTATGAGTCTTCTACTTGGTTATACTCATCCACTATTCATGACTTTGTGGTGTAATGTGATGATTAAGTCCATGCGTCAACTTGGCCAGGTGATGGGACCTGGTAATCTGATCAAGCACGCACTGGCCTAACTGTTGATGTGAGGAAATTTCATGGACTTAAATCATCAACAGTTTGGTCACATCTGTGGCTGATGACATCTGCAGTAGGCTAAGGGGAATGTTTTCTGCAATGAGTGCTGCTTAATCTAATCACCTGAAGGCTTTTAAGGAGAATTCAGAAGGAAGAATCTCTCTCTGCTTGAGCCAGCCAGTCTTTCCTGGGGAGTTATTTGTGGACAGCTCATCAGAACTGCCAACTTACAGTTGCCCTACAGATTTTGGACTCTTGCATCCCCACGGTTACGTGAGACATTTTTAGAAATCTCATCTTCACAGATCTCCTGTTGGTTCTGTTTCCCTGAGAACCCTGACTAATATATATAGTACCTGGCATAGTATGATGTGTTGTCTCCAAGAAACCCGGATGGGACAGAATTCAGAACACAAGTAGACATCAATATTAGACAGAATAATACCTCTTTCATAATAGGACATCAAATGGGGATGGATGGTGCACAGACTATTTTAAGTTTGTTAACAGAGATCCTGGAGAATTCCCACTTGATAGCTTCATTTTCTCTGTGAAAGTGGGAAATGTCCTTGACTGAAACAGAAAGGAAAAAAATACCTTTGGAGTGAAAGGAGGGTGGCTATAGCAATTTCTACTTCCTCTCCCCAACCCTGCTAGGGACATGGCTCCCTAGATTCTAGGTTCTACTTTGTATCACTGCACATTTCTTCACATTATCCTTCAAATGTCCACTTCCTAAAGACACTGCTTTGAGCCATTCAGAAGTAGACAAAAAAAGAAAGATGTCTCAGTGCACACAAAAAATACTTGGACAACCACTCTTGATAGGTGTGTGTCAAAGACTGGAACAGTTCTGATTTTATACTCATTAAAGATCCTTCCACATTTTTCCTTGTATTTTATGATCAATCATTCAGTCTTCTTCCATACATAATGTACATGCAAACAAAACAAAGTAAACACAAACACTCCTTTGTCAAATAATTTGAGGGAGAGATGCAAAATTGATGAGTTTAATTACATTTTGATCCTTTTTCGCTAAATAATAGTGATTTGACAGAAAAAGTATTTTTACCATCACACATGCTATTTTCTCACAAAAATTTGAAGTTGTAACAAGATCAAAGTCTCAGGGTTTAGTTATGAGTAGAGCTTGAAAAAGTCCCACAAATGATTTAGTTTAATTCCTCTTCCCTGCTAATAGCCGATTCCATTACAGTTCTTCGCTCTGCATTCTTTTTAAGAACCATTGCCCAAAAAATATATATATATTTTTAAAGCTAATTAGATTAATGCAGTGCAGTTTCACTGTTAAGGAATTTAAAGGGTCCATGTATGTCCAGATATTCTTTTCTTGGGTTACTGTTGTTAGATATACAAAATTAGTTTCTTTAAAAATTTCATGAGGGCCTTGAAAATGTTTACCCTTACTCATTGTAGTTATATACTTTAGTTTATCAAAATACATATTCACACAATAAACATTAATGGTTGCAAAGGAATCATAAAATCCCTATTGACTAATAAATCCACTTTCTAAAAAGTGTGTCATATACATTGCCTGTTTAATTGTGGAAGCCTTTGATAAAACAAAAATGTGCTTGACTGCACAATTAAGAATTATGTCATAATCACCACTTTCAAGATACTAAGATTTAAAAAAAAATTAAAAACAAAAGTATATTTTCTTAATTCTCTTATATTATAAATGTATTTTAAAAAATGGGTTTAACTCTATGCAACGTATATTTTTCCTTTTTTTAAGTTTTTTAATTGTATAATATAACATACATACAAAGCAAAAATGGAGAAAAGCATAGTTTTCAAAGCTCTCTTCCACAAGTAGTTACAGGATGGATTCCAGAGTTTGTCACAGGTGACCATACCATCATCTCAGATTTTTCCTTCTAGCTGCTTCAGAACATTGGAGGCTAGAAGGAATATATATATTTTTTTTATCATCACTTTTTTTGTGAAAAATAACATATATACTAAAAAACAATAAATTTCAAAGCACAGCACAACAATTAATTTTAGAATAGATTGTAGAGTTTGGATGGGTTACAATTCCACAACTTTAGAATTTTACTCCTAGCTGCTCTAACACACTGGAGACCAAAGGAAATATCGATACAATGATTCAGCAATCATACTCATTTGTTAAATCCTACCTTCTCTGTATATAAGCCCATCATCAACTTTGATCTTTCTATTACACTCTCTAGGATTATCTGGGCTATGGTCATTCTAAATTTTTCATGTTGGAAGGGGCTGTCAATAATATGGGGTAGGGAGATTGAACTAGCTGATGTTCTGGAGAGACTGGGCCTTCTAGGTTTCAGGATTTATCTGGTCCAGGGACCCATCTGGAGGTTTTCTGGAAAATTACCCTAGTGTATGGAACCTTTGTAGAATCATATATATTGTCCTAGGTGTTCTTTAGGATTGGCTGAAATGGTTTAGTTAGAATTTGGCAAGTTATGATAGGTAGCGATGTCTAACTGAAGCTTGCATGAAAGTGACCTCTAGAGCAACCTCTCAACTCTATTTAACCTCTTCCAACCACTGATACTTTTATAGTTATACTTCTTTTCCCTATTTTGGTCAGGAAGGAATTGTTGATTCCATGGTGCCACAGCTGAACTCCTGGGTGTCATCTCCCACATCACCAGGGAGACTTTCATCCCTGAATGTCATGTCCCTCTATGCATCATATTTAATGAACATTTTAGAAAATGATTGTTTCCAGCCAACAGTGATTAGGGTGATGAATATTCTAAAGCCTCATATTGAAAAGTAATTCAAGAAATTTCAGGCAATAAGCCTATATGAAAGAGAAAGCTTGAAGCCTTGTCATGTTAGAGGAAGTAGACATAGTATGGCTTCAAAATGCAACCTGTACATGAATGCATAATGAATGATGAATGGATGGATTTCTCCAATTTGAATATTTAGAAATAAATTTAGTTATTTAGCACTGCCACTTTAAGTGGTCAAGCATAACTGATGATTAATCTGTTTTGTCTGCCTAAGAACTACCAATCCTCTAGACTCAACATGGAATTATCATCTTCAAAAAGTCTTACCTGATCTCCTAGACTGATTTGGATGCTCCTTCTAGGTGATTTATCATTAACTGTATTTAATAATCTTTATATATTTTCTATTTACATGCTTGATCCACTAATCCACAGTTTATTAAGTACACTTGAATATGAACAATCAGCATAATAGTATATATGAAGAAATACTCCCTGAGAGGAATTCTACATTGGAATCTCTAAGAGAAGATAGAGCAATCATTGTGTACTTACAATGAGTCTTCTGATGTGTCAGCTGAGAACAGCCTCTTCTCTGTCTTCTTTTCTCTACCCTTCTCTTCTCTTCTGGATCTCATATTGTACTAACAGATAGATCAATGTGTTGACCTTGATATTGATCTTGATGATTGATCTCACATGTCACCATCTCTCAGTGATGACTCTGGAGAAGAGATTGGCCTACACAATAAGAGAAGAAAATGGTAGTCTCCACAAATCCATTGCTATAGTCCCAGCAAAGTGAGAGATCTTTAATATGTCATTGAATAAATACTGATCCCTTTCAAATATCTACAGCTCTTTGACCAGCTTTTTGAAATATTCTAACCTTTTCAAGATTACTCCTCCTCATAAGATAATCCTCAAACAAATATTTAAGCTGTAAGTATAGTATATGAAAACCTATAAAGTGTAGATGAGACAAGGTAGAAAGCACAACACATTCATCTCTGGCTGGTGAAAATTCCCCTCCATTTTTCCTGAAGTTCAGTTTTTATTCAATGACAAATTTTTGTAATAAATATTGTATCTTTGGGTAAAGAGGATGGTGGTGGAGTTGGGGCTATACAGCAATTCCCAATTGATTATCTCTAACTCATTATCTTTTTATCTCCAGGCTTCACCTCTCACTTCAATTCCTGGGATTTCTTAATATAGAAATTAAGGATGTACAGGCGGATCTGTAAAATCAACTTTTTGATTTTACAAAGTCTCTTGAATTATTTCCCCTCAGCCTTTCCATCTTAGTAAAGACCATCACTCCCAAAAGTCTTTCTTGTTTCTTTGCTTGTTTTTATCTCTTGTATTTGATTTGCTAACAAGTCCTGTCACTTCTATCTCCACATGCCATGGTTCATGCTCTTTTCTTTTAGATACTGCCATTGCAGGCTAAGCCACCATCCTCTATCACTTGCATTACACCCATAGCTTTCAGACTGATTTTGCATTCTTATTTTTCCCCATTTTTTTCCCTTAACAAAACTTTGCTTGGCTACTTATGCAACTATACTTCATATTGCTTGAAAGTAATGAAGTATATGATTCAAGGCCTTGTAAGTGCATAAGCCACCTGTACCTAATTTTATAAACTCAATCTAATATTATTCTTTTTTCAGGGGATCACAGAATTGTATAAGCTTTGGGCCCCACCAAACCTTCCCCAGTCAGACTTTTACTCATCATTTGCTCTCAGCTCAATGAGGAAACTTTCTTTGATCTCCCTTTCTAAAAAAAGTTTTCCAGTGTATTTTTCATTTCAAATATTCGTCTTATAATCTCTTATATTAATATAACTAAACAATCAACAATTGTTTATTTGTTAACTATTTTACTTTCCTGGCTGCTAGGAGAAATGCCATACAACGGTTTGGTTTCATAACAGGAATTTATTAGCTCGTGGTTTCAGAAGCTAAATGGCTTGCTTTTTCCCAGGGTCACTATTTTATGGCTGGCTGGCAATTGTTAGGATTCCTTGGTTTTTCCATCATGTGGCAATACACACACTGGCATCTTTTCCTCTCTCTCTTCCAGGTTCCATTGACTTCCAGCTTCTGGCAGTTCCCTGTGGCTTTTCCTTCCTTGTCCAATTTCTTTTGCTCATAAGGAATTTAGCCAAAACGGATTAAGGTGCACCCTACAGTTTGGCCACACTTTAATAAAATCTACAAAGGTCTTATTTACAAATGAGTTCAGTCTCACAAGGTCAGGAATAGGCAGACATGATTCAGTCTCCAACTACTGGCTATCGCCTCTAGAAAAAAAAAAAAGAAAGAATTTGAATTGATAGTTCTCTAGCAGGGCAGATTCAAGGCTCAAAGTTGAAACAATGTTCAATTACTGGGAAAATAATATTGCAGCTTAGTTGGAGTAAGGTGGATATATGCCTTTTACAGTACAATTTTGGTGTTTTGGTTTCCTCCAATCACATGGTAATTTATCATCATATAACTTAAAAAAATATTTGGACTACTCAGCTAAACTCTAAATAACTGTGGTTTAAGAACATTCATTAATATGTATTAGAAAATAAAAAAATAGGCAATTGCTTCTTTACTTGCATTATTTGCATATAGTAAAGGGGAAATAGATTGTTTTCTTTTAGTTTTCCATTGACTTTAATCACAGGGCATGGTAGTACTAAGAGATGCCCTAAGGATCTCCTGTATTCCAGAAAAACTCTTTATCTCCATTGTGTAGTATCAGTTTTATTTCCCCTTGTAGTGAAGATCAGTTACCCCAGCCAGAACAGTAATCCCCTTGCTTGCCTGTTGATACAGTGACATGACAAGCCCAAAATGGCCTGGTACCCAAATTACCTTCCAGTTAAATGAAATCATTGTTGTGTCTCCTGAATGGACAACTCCTCCTTTTGAAACCAAGACATACAGACCAACAGAGTGTAAGGTTGCAGGGAGAGCAAGTGAAAATTTTTCTAGTGGATAACTAGAGGTAACAGCCAGTTGTTCCACTTCTATTTCCACCCCTTGATTCCTGGACCCATGACTCCTGGCTATGAGAGAAACAGCAACATAGAGTGGATGCTGATTCAAAGCATACACAGCCTCCTGGAGAACAGTGTCCCAGCCCTGCAAGGTACTGCCACCTAGTTGGCACCATAATTGAGTCTTCAGAAACTCACCATTCTATTCCTGGACCATGCACCTGAAAAAAAAAATTCACCATTCTATCAACTCAGTTGCCTATGGATGATGGGAAACATTGTAAGGCCAGAAAATTCCATGAGTGTGTGCCCATTTCCACACCTCATTTGTTGTGAAGTGGGTTCCTTGATCACAAGCAATGCTGCATAGAATACCATGATGATGGATAAGGCATTCTGTAAGTCCAAAGATAGTAGTTTTGGCAGAAGCATTGCATGCAGAGAGGGCAAACCCATATCTAGAATATATGTCTATTCCGGTTAGAACAAACTGCTTTTCCTTCCATCATGGAAATGGTCCAATGTAATCAACCTGCCACCAGGTGGCAGATGGATCACCTCAGGGAATGGTGCCATATCTGGGATAGAGTGAGGGTCTCTGCTGCTGGTAGATTGGGTCAGCCTTGGCATGTGGCTGTAGCTAGGTCAGCCTTGACAAGTGGAAGTCCATGTTGCTGAGCCCATGCATAACTTCATCCCTATCACCATAGCCATTTTGTTCATGAGCCCATTGGGCAATAACAGGAGTGGCTGGGAAAAGAGGCTGACTGGTATCCACGAACAGGTCATCTTATCCACTTATTAAAACTATCCTCTGCTGAAGTCATACTCTGGTGACCATTCACATGGGACACAAATATTTTCATGTAATTTTACCCATTCAGAAAGGTTGATCCACATACTTCTTCCAGGAACATCTTTGTCCTCAAGTTGCCAGTCATTCTCTTTCCAAGTCTGTAACCACCCAGTCAAACCATTGACAATAGCCCATAAGTCAGTATACAAACACCTCTGACCAGTTCTCCTTTCAAGCAAAATGAACAACCAGGTGCACTGTTTGAAGCTGCACCTACTGGGAGTATTTTCCCTCAGCATTGTCCTTCAGGGACATTCCAGAAAGGGGCTGCAGTGCTGTAGCCATCCACTTTCAAGTGTTACCTGCATGTTTTACAGAATCATCTATAAACCAGGCCCAAGTTTTTGCCCCCCTCAGTCAACTGGTTATAAGGAACTCCCTAAGAGGCCATAGCTCTGGGCTTGGGAAGAGAAGATAATGTGGCAGGAGTGGGGCCAAAGGCAATTTGTACCACCTCCTCATGTAACTTACTTGGGCCTTTAGGACCTGCTGAAGCCTCATTTCATAGATACCATTTCCATTTTATGATGTAACACTGCTGTGCATGCCCAACTTCACGGCTTGGGGGTCAGACAACACCCAGCTCATGATAGGCAGCTCAGGTCTTATGGTAACTCAGTGTCCCATGGTTAAACATTCAGTGTCTACTAAGGCACAGTATCAGGCCAAAATCTGTTTCTCAAAAGGAGAGTAGTTATCTGCAGAGGATGGCAAAGTTTTACTACAAAATCCTAAGGTCCTGTATTGTGATTCTTTTATAGAAGCTTGCCAAAGTCTCCAGACAACATCACTATTTGCCACTGATACTTCTGACATCATTGGATCTGCTGGGTCATATGGCCCAAGTCATAGAGAAACTTGCACAGTAGCCTGGATCTGTGGCAGAGTCTCCTCTTATTCTGGGCCCCACTCAATACTAGCAGCTTTTCTGATCACTTGGTTAATGGGCCAGAGCAGTAAACTCAGAAAAGGAATATGTTGTCTGCAAAATCCTAAGAGGCAAACTAGACATTGTACCTCTTTTTCAATCATAGGAGAGGCCAGAGGCAACAGCTTATCCTTCACCTTAGAAGGGATATCTCAACATGCCTCACACTATTGACACCAAGAAAGACTCATATATTTTGTTGGATTTATCTCCTATTCTCTGATACACAAATATCTAACCAATAAATCTAATTAATAAGTCTAAAATAGTCACTACTTTTTGCTCCCTAGGTCCAATCGAAGTGATATCATGAATATAATGAAATGGTGTGATGTCTTGTGGGAGAGAGAAATGATCAAATCCCTGTTGACAAATTGTGATATAGGGCTAGAGAGTCAATATACCCTTGAGGTTCAATAGTGATGGTATACTGCTAGCTTGGTGATCCTTCTAACAGCTATTGAAAAAAATACATTTCCTGGATCAATAGCTGTACACCAGGTACCAGGGGATGTGTTGATTTGCTCAAGCAATGATACCACATTTGGAAGAGCAGCTGCAATTGGAGTCACCACCTGGTTAAGTTTATGGTAATCTGATGTCATCCCAACTCTTTTCCACGCTGGCCAAATAGAAAAATTGAATTTGGATGTGGTGGGAATCACCAACCCTGCATCCTTCAAGTCCTTAAGAATCAGACTAATATCTGCAATCACTCTAGGAATCTGGTATTGCTTCTGATTGACTATTTTTCTAGGTAGGGGCAATTCCAATGGCTTCCTCTTGGTCTTTCCTACATAGTAACCCTCTACCATGAGTCAGGGAACCAGTGTGGGGATTCTGCCAGGTGTTGAGTATATTCCAATTATGCATTCTGGAACTAGGAAAATAACTACAGAATGGGTCTGGGTCCCACTGGATCCATGTGAGATGGGCCTGAGCTAAAATTCCATCAATCATCTGACCTCCATAAGACTTTATTCTGACTGGTGCACCAGAGTGATATTTTGGGTCTCCTGGAATTAATGTGATTTCAGAGCCAATATCTAATAATTCCCAAATATCTGATCATTCTTTTTCCCCTATGAACAGTTACCCTGGTAAAATGCCTTATGTTTCTTTGGGGAAGGCTGGGAGGGAGTTTAACAGTTAAAATTTTTGACAGTATAACAGGGTCCTTCCTGAAGGACCTAGCTTTCTCCTCATTCAAAAATCCCAATAGTATTTTTTCATGGAATATTATTTTTGGTTTTAAAACTCAAATGGAAAAAATGCATATAAAAGAGAAATAATAAATTTGCCCTATCAGACAGTAATGTATACCTTTATTTATGTTAATTAAAACAGTGTTGCATTGCTACAAATACAGTAATGGAGCAATGGAATGGAAAAAAGAAACAGACTCATGCATATACCGACATTTGGATGTTAAAGAGAGACGTTTTAAATCAGTATAGTATATTGTGAAATCATTAAAAATGGCCTTAAAAATTTACCATACATTCAGATGAATAATTTGATTTCATTCACAACTGAAAATAATGACACACAAATCATTGATTCAATAAAAATCCAAATATTAGGGTGGTGCAGCCATGGCTCAGTGGCAGAATTCTCACCTGCTATGCCAGAGACCCAGGTTTGATTTCTGGAGCCTGCCCATGCAAAAAATAAAACAAACAAACAAATATTTAAAAGATGTTATACTGAAAATAATATAAGACAGTATGGTTTAACATTGAATAGAAATAACCTTGTTTAAGATCCCAAGGTTAATGTTGGAAAGAAAAAGAGCAAAAACTGACTATGTAGAGATTAAAATCTTCTCTCAAACAAATGTATTTGAGATAAAAATCCATTACTTGAATATATCAAACATTTCCTTTCAATCTGTTGCTTGGTTTTTAACTATGAATATATTATATCAAAGTCCTTAATGTGAAAAATGCTGTAAATAATATAAAATTTGATAGCATTTTATCAGATGCTTATAAAAGAGGAAATATAAATTATAATAAACATAAAAAATTATATTTAAATCAAGACAGTGCAAATTTA
>PVIY010043213.1:0-20451 GCA_004026745.1 Myrmecophaga tridactyla
TTGCAAGTCCAAAGACATGCCTAGGAATCAGCCCCCTGGACCTGTAATAGACGACACACCCCTTCTTCACAAGCTCACCTTCTCCTTAAGGCTCCTTTCTGGCACTCGCTCAATCAAAAACTTTGGTGAAGCCTAAGCTCCTGTGAGGGCAGAATACATACCAAATGAGACCACTACCCAGGGGCTTCAATCCTGTTCATTTTTAATAACGTCTACACGGCACCTCACAGCACAACTTTCCCTAGACAGCGTTCCATTTCCTTTCTCACGTACACCCCAAGGTGGGTACAGCAAGGATGATACTTATTTTATAGTCAAGAGAACAGGCTGTGAGAAGGGAAGGCCTCTACAGCCAACAAGTGGTGGGAGCTGAAATTTGAACCCAGATCTCAACTCACAAGCAGCGACGCCATTGAGCTGTGTCTCGGCCACGCGCGGGAGTGGGACAGGACATGTGTCGGATACAGATAAGGAGTGCAAATGTCTCCTAGGAGCATTTATCAGTGCCAGCCTGGGGCAGGACTGCCAGCTCTGCCCTTTGCAGCAGGGAGGTCAAGGTCTACAGAGACAGTGGGGCGGCTCTAGGGGAAGCGGGTAGCAGAGTGAGACAGCATGCCGGGGGGCGGGGGGGACTCCGCGACACACCAAGTGAGCCCACACGCAGTAGGGCATTACTGGGAAATTCAAGTTTCCTGTGTCCTTTCCCTAGGGTCAACCTGTACACTCAGAAAAAATAGGCTGTTGTTTCTCCATCAAATTAAGAAATTTTTTTTTTTTTTTAGAAAACTTTAGGATTGTAAAAAGAAAAGAAACAAACTCTTCAAGCACTAGCCACAGAGATCCAATTATCTTATGTGTTATACTCCTTAATCCTCAGACCACTGCGCAAAGGATTCATCATTTTCCCATTCTATAGATGGGGAAACTGAGATCCCGTTAGGTCTACCCAGTCAGGAAATGACAGCGTGGCTGCCTGGAATTCAGGCATGCATCCAGGCCACCACTCAGAACCCAGACCCTTCGAAATCCAGAGGATTTAAGACCTGAGAAAAGAAAAGCGTAACACAGAAGAAACATTCCTAAAACATCTCGCCAAGGCTTCAGAAAGCTCCATTACCCTGTGAATCAAAAACAAACAATCATGATTGTCTATTTGCTGTAAGCTCCAAGCAGCATGTATCAAAGAAGTTTATGTGAATCGTCTAATGCACGTGTGCCGTGGTCAGAATTATTATCAAGCTAAAAAAGATTAATTTTCCTAAATACTCTAAATCCTCAGACACTATCATAATAAAGGCTAGGGCTAGTATAACATTTCTGTTATCTTAGCTGACAGACCCTCAAGCACATACACACCTCCCTTCCACTTCTCCCTCTTAAAAGACTTAAACACACACTCGCACACGGAGGTGGGAAGGTCAAGGGGAGGGGGCGAAGCACCTCTGGCCTGAGGTCCCCAGTGGAGGACCAGCCTTCCCTAGAAAATTAAAACAACCTAAAGGATGCCACAGGGAGAGTTGGGTGTCTCCTGGCTCCCTGCAAGTGTTGGCTGACACAGAGCTAACTCTCGGTCCAAGTTTGCAAATGCTTAGCTAACAAAGATGGCATTATGCAAAAGACTGGTGCACACTGCTGGTCTTGAAGTTCAAATGAAGTGACCACTGCCAAAAACTTTGTTTGGGTCCCCACCACTCCTCCCCGCCCACCTCCCTCCTTGAAATAAAGGGCAAGGATTTGTAATTTGGGGTCTTGCTGCCACTTGAAACCCATTAAGGTGGCCGCACTGCCCGGGTTCTGGCAAAATACAATTCCAGTTACTCATTTAGTGTTTAATTAGCTACCGATCGAGGAGTTTGGCAGCCTCCGGGGTTAAGAGAAATTGCAGCAAATTGGGTGGGAAGCTCAAAGAGGGGACTCGACAACAAAGTTCTGGGTCCCAAGGGGAGAGGAGTAATACTTTTCTTTTTTTTTTTGAAAAGTGTGTATGTTTTGTTTTTTAATCTGCCACGAGGGTGCCAAGGGTCAGAGCCAAAGGCAATGCTGTGAACTTGCCAGGACCCCTGGGCAGATAGCTAGGCTGGCTTATCGCGGGGAGAGAACATCCTCAGCTACTTGTAGCCCAGCTGCAGGCCTCCACACCTACCCCCCACCCCCCGCCATTCCTGCCTGCACTGCCACCCTCCTGTGCCTACACCACCACCACCCCCAAAGGGTTCTGGCAAGTGTGAACACTCCCTCAGCACACCCAAGGAGAGCCCTCTCAAATATATCACTCTGCTTTCAAACCCACCAAGGGCTCCAGGTCCTGGCCACGCAGCCACAAACACCTCAGCTCACGCCGGCCCACAACTCTGGGGCACTTTTCTACTTTGACCCACAGCTGGGGATGGAGGGAGGAAGAAGCAGAGTTGTGCTGAGTGGGAGCACAGGGGTGAGACAGCCAGCCCCACCGCTGAGCCCAGGCACAGTTGAAAGGGCCCCCAAGTTTTTAAAGCCGGGAATTGAAGCTCAAGACTCACCAAGGTCACGGGACACTCTGTCCACTACACTCGCGTTTTTAACTGGGGATCACAGATGGGCTTGGGCTTTGGGGCAGCAATGCATTAACCTCTGAAAGTCACGCACAAAATCTCCTTTATGAGGACAAGTGCATTTTCTGGAGGTAGGTCTGGAGCTTTTTATCTGCCAAGAGTTAAGAACCTCTTCACTGTAACAGCCTCCCTTCCTGGAGTTTAGGTCTCTATCCCTGCCAGTGACTTGCCATTTACCTCTCAGAGGCTTTAGCAGAATTATCTGTTAATTCATTTATTCAAGAAATACATATAGGTTACACTTTGGGTCAAATGCAAATCTCTTCCCTCTGTTTCACAGAGAATCTGTATCAAATGAGTGTGTTAAAAGCTGAGAGGTGGAATTCAAAAGACCAGGTTCTAGTACCAGCTCTGCCACCTCCTGGCTACGTGTCCTTGGATAAGCATTTAAACTCCGGCCTCAGTTTCCTTACCTATAAAATGGGGATTATGATAAAACCTGACCAGCCAGGCAGCTGTGCGGCTCAACCATGGTGACTGTCTAGATGCTTTCTTATAAAAATAATCAGTACAATAGACACGGGCAGGACAAGGAACAGTCACTGTCCTCTCACACATGCGACTCAAAGGCCACCTCAGGAACCTAACTCCTCTGCTCATTTCTTGCCACCAAGAGGAAAACACAAACGCAGGGGCCAGAAGAAGGAAAACGACTGCTGGTGCTTGAAAAGGCACCAAAGAAACTTCTACCAACGTCACAGACTCTGGAGGAGACAAAACAGTGGAGAAGGCAGCCAGGGCGCCACAGAGCCCACAGGAGGAGCCACATGCCCAGGCGGGAGGGTCCACCTACAAAAATCAAGCCCTGGACAACAATGTCTAAAAGATCCTAAAAGGACGCGCGATGGAACCCAAGGGTTTTCATCACCACTACCCCGACCTGAGGAATGGCAAGGAAAGCACGGCTGGGCCCCTCTGGGCTCTCCTCCTGAGCCCTTTCTGATTTAAGACAAACCTACTTCTCAGAAATGTCCACACTTGATTCTGAGTCTCCCCAGCTCTCTACATGATCGTCTATGTGGTCGAAATCCGGGCTCTCAGGCTTTATAACCAATGAGCCAAGAAAACTGAAGTTGCCAGGTGTGAGGGGGGAAAATAGACTGTGACTCAAATAAAAACTCACCAATTCAAAGAAAATTAAAACCCCCTTCCCGCTGAGTCACCTGGTTTATTCCAGGCCCCACGGCCGGCCTTGACCTGGGAAAGGACTTCAAACTCACCTGACCCAGCCACCGGGGAGGGCACTGGCCAGAACCACAAAACCATTTCCCAAGGAGAGGCAAGACCAAGCAGGGTCACCTGTTTGAGGAACTTTTTCTAGTCCGCGGAGTCAGGGACACCCACCCCCACCCAGCCTATCCCCCAAAAGCCACTTACAGGCCACCAAGGACTGGGTCTGCAGCCGCCCCACACCCTCAACGTCTTTCAGTTTCCTTGCCAGAGAACAGAAGGCCAGTCCCACACATGTAAATATATATTCCACTGTGTTTTCTAAAAAGGATTTAAGCAACTAGCTGGCCCACCTTAAAATCCTCTTGCTCAAGAGCACCTAGCAAAAGTTAAACCACTATAGAGCATCTTCCATTATTCCACTGGTTCTTTCAGCCCAGTTTACTCACTGACCCTGAATTGCCAATTTTTTTTCTTACCCACAGTTGCTTAACTCCTTTGATCAATTAGTATGTGAACCTACTATGTGCAAGGTACTGTGGGAGCTACAGGGATGAGTGGCTCACAGTCTTTGCCATGGAAAATATTAATCAGCAGCAGTTGGGAATGGCCAGGAAAGCCAAACCTGAACGAGAAGGGAGCCAGAATGCGTGTGAGCAGACCTGCCCTGGGCCTGTGGGGCACAGCGGTGTCAGGAACACTAACTCCAGAAGCAGTCACGACCTCTGCTGGACCCTAACCGGCCCACTTACCAACCGTAAATCAACCTCTCTGCCTCGGTATCTTCATCCGCAAAATGGCATCGACCACGTGCCTACTACGGCCACAGAGTCGATGGCAGCATGAAGCGAGGGGCCGAACCTACAGCACTTGGCGTGACGGCCTGGCACATGGAAGGCCTACAACAGACGCGCTGGATAAGCAGTTTGTACAGATGTTGAGATGAAGCAGCAATCATAGTGAGCAGGAAACTACCATTAAAGTCCTCCAAGAAGGAAAACTTAAAAGATGGATAGAAATTGAATGGATGAGAGAAGAATGCATTCCAGGCAAGAGGAAGGGAATCCAGTAAGAGACTACCGCAATAATTTTAGTAAGAAGGAATGAAGGCTAACTAGATGGTAGCCATGGGAATGGAGAATAGATGAAGATTTGAGAAGTGCAAAGAGAAAAGGGGGTTCCTTTACCCAGAGAAAATATTTCTTAATTTTCCAGTCGTTTCCCTGCTGCCACCCCTCCGACTCAAGTCCATGTGACAGCAGGAAAAAGGAAAAAAAAAAGCTTTAATCCCCAAACCTGTGAACCCTGGGCCTCAATCTTTTCACTGACATCTTCTAAATGTCAACGCCAACTTCCGCAATCTCTATGCAATTCTACTGCGTTCCTTATCAAATCACTGAAAGCAAACCCATGTGTAAACTCTTGCTGCCACCATATTGTTTCAAGATGGCAGACCAACACAGAAATTGCCAAAGGGTCTTACATTATTTACTAGAGCACCAGACTTAGTTAAAATATCATGAATTTCTCCAAAAGGTACCTTCAGAAAGACAGCACAGACCATCCCATATCAAGAGATTGGTTTAAAGTATGTATGAATGTCAATTTCATCACTCCAAAATGAAACCATCTGCACAGCAGCTGAAGACTGCCCGCACAGGAGTTGGTCATCCATTGGTTAAACACACATTCTCTTTCTTTCACATACATACACACAGATTTTTATTAGGTAGAGAGGTCATACCCACCAACTAAATTTATATGGCTAATGTACCCCTTAGCCTCCTCCAACCTCCATTCCAGGAAACCCTATGATCATTACCAATTAGCCCCCATGGGATTTTCCCAGAAGAACCACATCACAAGTGCACAAGTCACCTCTCCCTTTTACTACTAAAAGTTTACCAGGTCATAAGTACAATTCACCAGCTTCTCTTTTACAACCCTGGAGATGGCAGAAGAACTAGTCAATTTCCTCAAAATTCCACTCCAAGGGCATTAATTTTTCAGTCGTAGCAAAATTTCATCACATTGAATAATCTCAAAACCTAGTGAGCCTCCAGCTGAGTCTCTAACATTTCACATCACAGGAAAAATTTTCACAAGGATATTCATGGTAATGGGACCTGACCACTTGTGAGACTAAACCAGGTGGGTTCTGGCATTCTAGGCCAGTTTCAATGCAGGCGGGGGACACGGATGATGTTGGTGGGACCTGATGATGTTCAAGTCACCAGCTTCCACGCCTCGAACACGAGGACCATCTCTATCCACTTCACCATCCCTACCCACCTTTGCAAGAGCAAATAATTCACCTCCTCTGTACACCCACATACATTCACATTTAACCACCTACAAGACCAGCAGAAAGCCAGGACAAGGAGGGGTGGAGGAAAACCTTCAGACAATTCCCATTCCATCACCCCCAGCAGATCCTGATCAAGTCTGATTCCAACCCAGCAAGACAAAAGGAGGTTTGGAGTCCAATTCTTCTTCTTCCTTTTTTTTGGGGTGGGGGTGGGGGGGCCCACACAGGTGCTGTGGGATATGATTCAAATGACAGAGAGCAGACATCTCTTTTGTAATACTTTCATCAATCTTAAGACACTCACCAAGGTGGGGCGAGGGTAAAAGGAAGGACAAAAAGCACTAAATCGGAGAACATTATCATCACTATAACATTCTGTGCACAAAGTTATGGACCAGCAAGGATCTCAAAGTAGGCAGTCTTAGTAGACATAACACAAGCCACCACCACCACACAAACGCGAGCGTGCACGCACACACACACACACACACACACACACACACTCTTCCAACAAAAACAAAATTTGAAAGATCACTCATTGTAAATGGAAGAGTCCGTGTCACCAAATGCTCACTCAGCCACCCTCTTCTACTACAAAACACAAGTTACATATTTGCTTTTTTTATCATTGATACAGTGGTCAATTTTTTTCTTAAGTAAACCAATACCAAAGAGGCTCAGTCCCCTCCCAGCTAACTGTCCACTCTTAAACATAAACCTCAGGTGGTTCTGAGCTCTGCACAATGCCAATTAACTCTTCAGACAGGTATCTAAACTCTTTTGCATAATTACAACATTATGAAACACCATTCACCAAGTTAGAACACTGGAGAAGGAGGGTACAGTGGGGAGGGCAGGGGGTCGAGGAGGAGAACGGAAAGAAAGGCATGGAAAAAATAAAGATCACTGCCAATTGGCTGTGTATTTGCTTTCGATACTAAAGAAGTGAGAGCTATCCAACCCTGTAATTATTGCCAGGATTAAAAATTTGTTACTCACGTAATCATGAAAGGCTTTTGCTTCACTTGAATGTTCACAAGTGTCTCGCCTTTCAGGAGCTGCACAGTAAAGGTCCCAAAATACGCTGCAAGTCGAAAAATAAAATAAGATCGGGTTACTAATTATTGCTTGTGTACCCAACGGCAAATGCCCAATGCACGATGCTAACGCTCCCAGGCCTCCCAAAAGGCTCAATCCCACCTTAGCAGCCTTCAGTGGATAGATTCGGCCTAGAAAACAAAACCGACCTAAGCTCTTCTGGCAAGCCAGCCATGAGTCCTAAGAGTAGCAGACCTCACCTAGTCAGCACCTACTGTGTGCTGGATGCCTCACAGCCAGACTACTCGTCATTACCAAAGTCCAATCAGGGAGGTGGTTAGTCCCTCACTTTGCACATGAAGCAACAGAAGCTTGGAGAGATTAAGACAACCCACCCGTGGATACCGAGTTTGGACAGGTAGGAATCTGGATGTCGGGCTCACCAATGCTCCAAACCAAAATGGCTGCATATTGCAGAAAGGTTAAATTGTCAAAGTCAGGCCCAGACTATGATTCATATGCACAGCAATCCGGGTGACAGGCAATAAAAGGAGCCTACTACAGGTTCTTAATCCAAGGACCACATCCCACCCGGCACCCCAACCTGTCCCCCAGTCCCAACCAGGCCCATAGCAAGGTATTCTTATGCAAGAACCACTCCTCCCCACCCATCTGAGAATGCATATCAATTAGCCAAAGACATTAAGGATGACCAAGTATCTAATCCTTTCATGTTGAAACTGAGAGCCCTCCTAGAGAGGCACCTTCCCAGCAAAGAGTGGGAGGGGAGAGCTGGCTGAGAAACCTCTGCCACATCCCACCCACCCACCCCCGGCGCACGCGTGCGCACAACTACACTTTCTAAGGTCACTCCAACGCTTCCTATCAAATAAGCAGAAGCACACAAGTCCTTTGTCACTTGGTAAAGCCCAACACAACGCAAGGTTAGTCACTGGTCTCAACAAGGGGCCTGAGAACCCTGGTTTTACAGCTCGGGAGGCCAAGACCCAGGGAGCGAGCCGGCTCGACGCGAAGGGGCACCCGAACTGAGGTCTGACTCACAGTCCAGTGCTCCCGTCCCATCACAAACAGCCGGCACAGAAGCAATCTGCTCTGCTAGTCACCAGGCAAGCATCTCACTCAAGGTGTGAATAATGCAACCTGGCCCTCTTCGGATCCGCTCCACGGCTGCCTTCCACTCCAGAAAGCAGGGCTCATCCACTCAGCCTTAAATCACACGAGGCAGCATCTCACAAAACCGGACCACGGTAACAATCCCTCAGAGCCACGGCCACCTGAGCCCAGCGCAAGAGACTCCTGACATTTCTGGGGCTGAGACAAGGGTGGAGAAGTGTTTGGGGGGGGGGGGTTATGGACCTAACAGGGAAACCGGGACCTGTACTAACTGAAGAGAAGACCAGGAGGACACGCTGCTTTCTATCTTCTGAAGCAGCACACTTCTGATAACTCCTCTATGCACACACACAAAACATTAAGACTGCATGCCTCCACTCCCTTCTAAGTAACTTTTATTCCCAAGCCTAAGTTTCTGCGAGATCTGAGACTGACAGACCCCCAACTCCATCCACACGTACTCCCCTCCAAGAATATAAACATACAAAACAAAAAAAAAAAAAACAAGGATAACCCATCACCCACTCCTACAGGTAGAATCCTTACACCACGCCAAATACCTCCAACACAGCGGTTTGGAGGTTGGCAGAAGTAATTAAAAACTCATTTTCTCTGCGCAAGTTAGAACAGACACTTCATGCTCCGGCTGTTCAAAGAGACTCGAAACAGTAACCTGAGCTGGCGGTCAGGTAAACGTGCTAAGATCCCAACGGCACAACACTCCATTTCCCTGAACTCCACCAAAATATCAAAAGCCACTCCGCTTTCTTATCCTTTTCAAAAGCATGTCAAAGACTCCACCAACTGGTCCCACGAAACACCTAGGTCACCCGTTCACAGCAACTCGCCCCCAAGGACCCAAAGCCTCCCTCCTGCTGGCCACAGACTCCACACTGAGACCAGCCCTGGCTGGGCCCACACCCACCGGGGCCCAGGGGCCTGGCTTGGAGAGTCACAAACCAAGAAAAGAGCAAAAACTGGAGAAACGCTGCAAGGTCTGCTCTGGCCAGTTAAGGTTCTCGGTAAAGCGAGGCTTTGTGGTTTTAGGGATGCTTGGAGTGGGGGAGGGGAAGAAGGGCTCACAGGGAGAAGAAAGGTCCACTCAGTCTGAATCAGTAGCTTTAAAGGAAGTGGCTGCCCCTTCTTGCTTTTCTGCAGGGTGCTTGGGAAAAGGCCCTGGTAGGTTTTCTCTCTTAAGGTTTCAAGCTCAAAAAAGGTAAAGCAAGGGACAAGCCAGTTATATATAACCAGACCCGGTATCCCCTCCATCCCACTCCACTCCACCCCACCCCCACCTCCCTCTAATTAAAAGCAGCATGCAGAATTGACAAAAATCCTTAAAGGTTTTTTCAAGCCCCCTGCCTAATGCCCCAGGGTAAGATGGAGAAGGAGTTTCTCCCCAAACAGAAGGCACAATTTAGTGCGTTTTCAGTAAGAGGGGGAAAAAGGAGGAGGCACAAACTTTCGGCACCAGGCTTTTCTGCCTCTTTCCTCCCCTGCCAATAGTGATCTGAGTGCCCAAGAAGTCAGCTGTGGCAAGGGCTGAGGGCAGGGGCTGCCTGCTCCAGGCCTCCGGTCTTTGTTCACTGGGACCCAGGGCTTAGAACAAAACACACACACAAACACACACACAAAACTATCACACAAACTTACCACCACCACGAGTGCAGAAACCCAGGCGGTTCTCCCAGCGTGATGTTTTTTTCCCATCGAATCTGGAAAGGAGAGAGCAGAGAAAGCTTAGAGCAGCCAGGGGAAAGGGGTGAGCTGGGGGCTTCCCAGAGCCAAAAGGCTGTGAAGACTAACAATAAATGCCAAAAGGTGATAAAAATTCAAAATGGTGGCCACAGTGGCTGCTCCTGAAAACAAAGGCTCTAAGAATAGTGGGGAGGGGGGGGGTGTCAAGAAATTGGTTGCTGGGGATAGTTCTACTCACCTCTGACAAGAAGGTCTGTGCAGATTTCTGTGCTCCTACGTGCAGTAAATATTCGTAGACGTATAAAGCTAACCTGGAAAGTGGGCAAGGGGCAAAGAGAGAGAGGGAAGGCGTCAGATCACACGGCGCGCTGCCTCTGGACTTGCCAGCCGGCTTCTGCCCCTGTCCCGGTTGTCCCACGGTGGCCCCACCAGAGGCCAGCAGCAGTTTGGCCCTGCCTGGGGCAGCGGGGTCCGAACAGTCAGGCGGATGGAGACCAAGGGACATGTTTCCTCAACCGTGGTGGCTGAAGTGCAGCCCCCAAACTTGAACTCCCAAGTGACATCGGGGCCAAACCCACCCTAAGACTCTCAAACTCGCAAGCCACTCGACCCCATAGTCACCCTCCTTTTCCCTACCCACTCCTCGCTACGCTCTCTCCAGTTTTGGGGGTCCGGGGAGACTAAAGATTTAGCCCTGGACGTCCGGGTGCTCGGCGCGCTCCGGCGAGGGCAGCAAACCGCCTGCCTCCCCACCTTTCGCCACAAAAAACAACTGTCCCCCAAGCCTAGGGCCAAGCCGGCGCCGCCGTTCCTGCCCCAACCCGGCGCCCCGGAGGGTGAGGGGCCGCCGGCGGGGCCCCAGGGCTGGGAAGGGAGAGCGCTCCCGCCGGAACAAAGCCCCCGGCACGCAGTCCTCACGCCGCGGGCGGACAAAAGGAGCCTTCGGGGCTGCAGAAGCCACGCGCCCCCTGCCCGCGCCGGGTGGGCAAAGTGCGGCCACCGCGCCGAGCGCCCGAGCTGGGGCGGGCGCCGAAGCCCACGGGATCTCACCCACCCCTCAACCCGGGGACCCCGCGCCGGGCCCGGTCCGTTCCGCAGCCACCAAGTGCCCCCTCCCCCGGCGGCGCCCCACGCCCGCCCCTTCCCCGATGCCCCATCCCCGCCGGCTCCCAACAATAGGGTCTCCCGCGCCGTCCGCCGCGGCCTCGGGGAAGGAGCCAGGCAGGCAGCGCCCGGAGGTCCCGGGGCGCAGTAGTCACCGGCCCCCGCCCGCCCGCCCACCTGCCTCCCACCCACAGCCCCGGCGGCGGCACGGCCGCCACTTGGAAAATAGGGCTTACTTTTCCCGAGCCTGCCCGTCCGAGGGCACCGCCGAGCCTTTGCCTTTGGCAAACATGGTTTGCAGAGAAGAGGGCGCCGAGCCTCGTCGCCGCCGCCGCCGCCGCCGCCGCCGCCGCTACCGCTCCGGCTGCTCCCGAGCTGCACCCTCGCTCCCGGCCCCCTCCCCGGCGCTCGCTACCTCGCTCGCTCGCACTCTCCTCGCCGCGCTCCCCTCCCTCCCCCCCAGGCGCTGGCTCCGCGCTCTTTCCAGCTGTCAAAGCGTCAGCCCCGGCCGCGGCCCCATCGCCCTGGAACTCCTCCCGCGCCGGCTCGGCCTGGGCTGCCGCCGCCGCCGCCGCCTCCGCTGCCGCCGCTGCTCGCTCGCCCGCCCGCCCGGCTGCCCGCTCTCTCGCTCGCTCGCGCGCCCGCCCGCCCGCTCGCCCGCCCGGCTCCGCCTGCGCCGCCCTCTGCGCCTCCAGCACCGCTGCCGCCGCCGCTGCCGCTGGTCTACTTGGAGCTCAACCGAACGTGGCTACCCGGGCGAGGGAGCTAGGCGGGCGTCAACGTCCAGCGATTGATACCCGCCCCAACCAATCGGCGCGCGAGGGGGCGGGCCCGGGGCGGCCCAGGAGGGACGCCCTGTCAGCGCCCGGCCGCGGCAGTCCTCGCTGCGGCCGCCTCCGCCGAGCCGCTGTCCGAGCTCTCGCAGGCGAATTAGGGGTGTTCGGGGGTGCGAGCCTCTCTTTTCTGTGAATATGTGTATAGGGTATGAGTTGAGGCAGGGGCTCTCTGGCTTCCCGGCCCCAGCGAGGAGGGGAATTTGAGCAGCGCTCCCCACGGTGTAGACCACTGGGGAAGGGGAAGGGAAGGGGGGCGCTGCGGCAGCGTCAGAGGGGAGGGGGCTCGGACCCCTTAGCGGAGCGCCGCTCGCTCCCTCCCGCCACGTCCCTCTCCCATATCTGCTCCTCGCCTCCTCCCGCCGCGGCCCGCGCCAGCCCAGCCCTTATCATTCCCCTCCCTTTCGGCTGCCCTCCCCCTGGGCTCCGACCCCGACCCCCTCCACCGACTCCAGCCCGCTGCCCCTCCCCGGCCCTCCTGCCCTCTCCTCCCGCCCCGCCCCCGGTCCTCCCTCTCGCCCAGTCTGGCTTCCGAGCGCCGTGCCCCGGGCTCCACGCTGAGAGCTGGGCGGCTGGAGCCGGCGCCGAGGCGCGCGGCTGCTCCTTTACTAGATCATTAAAATACTTTGGAAAACCCCAAAGTGGAGCCGCGCGAAAATGGCCTTTGGCGTGCTTTGGGGTGCCAGGGGGAGGGGACGGAGGACTTGGGCTAAGAAAAGGGAGAGCGGTTTCTCCTAAATTTCAAAGCATCTGCCAGTCCTGGCAAGTTAGCCCTCCAGCTTCTCCGCGGGAAACGGTGCCGGTGGGGGGTGGGGGCGTCACCTGGGCGCCCTGCGACGCGGTATGCGCGCCACAGAAATCTGCAAACTTCAAATAAATGGAGCTAAATTGGGGAGTGGGGGGCGAGAGTCAGGAGTGGGGGGAGGGGAGGCTTCCATTGTCAGTGACCCAGGTGTACAATGGGAAATTGAGGGGGGCTGGCAGAGTGACCCAGCTATTTGCTGCTGATTCTTTCCTGCCCACGCTGAAAACCGTGAAGACCCACTATGTGCCCCCACTAGATACCCTGAAGACCAGAAACCAGTGAAATAGGGGAAGGCTCCCCCATTTTTCAGACAGTTTTCAGAGCGCAGTTCTCTTTAAATGTGATAGAATACCGCCGGCACTGTCCCTTTAAAAGAGTCAAGCAGAAAAAGCTGTGTAAGCGCTGATTGGCTGCCTGTTTGGATACATCTTTAGGGGAGCCTTGAAACTGTTAGCCTAGGTTGATTTTTTTTTTTTTAACTGCGCTGTTCCAATAAACAAGTAACGCCCCTCCCCCTAACATGCCTCGCACCAAACAATTAAAGGATAGGTCAGTGTCCTGGGGAAAACATGTTTCAAGTAAGAAAACTCCGAGCTAGATTTCAACAAAATAAATAATAATTCCCTACCATTAAAGTTTGCTTATTTTGATCTGTAGAAGGGAGAAAAGGGGCTTTAAAGAGAAATGCCCCACAGTAAACGGATCTGCATTGGTTCAGGAAGGAGCCTCTGGGTACATTTTTGGAATAATGTTCTACTCAGTATAACAGCCTCCCTAAATTAGAATATAGCCGGGCCCTGCGGATGCCTCTGAACTCACTCCGCTCTCTGCTGAGACCCAGAGATCACAAGGAAAGGGGCAGAAAAGGGGAGACACTGAACCCAAGTTTATGTGTATCTGGGCACTGGCCCTCTATTTTAAAGGTTGTTTTGTGAATGAGGGAAGTATATGGAGGTTGGGAGGGAGTTGAAATACATCGATAGGGGAGAGAAGGAAATAATTACAGTTATTTTTTCCCCTAGGCAGTTTAATTTAATAGGGCTAACTTAAGGTACCTTAGAGCCCACACTAATTAAATTGGCCTGCTCATACCCTGCCCGTGGACTTCCTATTTTTGATGGGCTAGGAATGACCAAGGATGGCTTGTCAACAGACTGACTCACAAGAGGCCTGACTCATCTCGTGTCTGCAAGGCCCACAAATAAAGAGTATACTTAGGTCTTTGCTAAAGGAAAACACTGCCCTTCTCTGGCCCTCCTGGGTTGAACATCTCTACCAGGTTGGTCATGCCTTGTCAGGGCTAGGGCCAGAGCACAAACATACCTATTTAGGCATGAGATTTCTCATCTATAAAATGGGAAAGGGGGTTCAGAAGATCTTTCACATCTCTGGAGAGTCTGATGTTCTATGATGCTAAGATTTACCTTCTATATATTTCTCTGTCTCCATCCGTGGAAAAAGGACCAGCACCTCTTTCTAGAACATATGAGGATGGCCAAGAGCAGTGGTGTTTGGGGAACCTATGCCAGGCACCCTGTCCTTGTGGTCTGCCCTTTGCAAAATGAGGTTCCCCATTGGTTCATGCTGGAACTAAACAGACAGTGGGAAGGTCCAAGCAGAGAAAGCAAGAAGGTGTCTTAGCCCCCCCCCCCAACCTGCTGGCAAGAAGGGAGCAGATGAATCCCAAGAAGCAGGACCCCTCAGCCCTGACTAGGTGTGTGAGTACTGGCACAATTAACCAAAATGCGGTAGGATTGGAAGTAAGTCCAAATATCCAAGAATGGCACTCTGGGACCCAACCTACTTTCCTCACTGGATGCTCCAGGCCCCACCTATCCTGGACCACATCTCTGGGCCTGCTACCTCTGCCTGGAAGTCCGAGCCTGCCCCAACCACCTTCTTCAACCCTTCTTAAAGATTAACCTCCCCTCCAATGCCACCTCTCAACTAAACCTCCCTGTATTTCACTTCCTGAGCAGAAGTCACCCTTCTATCCCTCTGCTGTCTGATTTTACTGGAAGCCCCATAATGGTTCTTCGTTCCCTCTACTCATTCTTGCAGTTGTTTACTGCCTCCCCCACTAGACAGGAAGGGCAGGAAAGTCTGAGCCATCTGTGTGATCCCAGCACAGTCCCCACTGCAGGTCTGATGCCTGTGCGTCGAGTATTAACATTCAGTGTAGCACCAGAGGCTCTGGGGGACCAAGAGAGGAAAATAACAGTCCCATCCCTAAAGTAGCCCCTCCCCAACAAAATGGGAAGATAAGAAACACACACCAACAACAATAGGATTAGATAAGACCATTCCCCCAACACAACTCCACCCCACTAAGCTATGGCCACCTGGAACTACTGTACTTTCAGTTCCCAGAATGCACCCAGTCATTTCATACATCTATCCTAGACTCAGGCTGTTCCAGCATTAATTCTTAACCCCTTTCTTCCTTCCGTCACTCACTCATTTCTTTCCTTCCTTCCTCCCACCCTTCCTTCCTTCCAGGACATGTTTATTATTAAACCCCCACTGTGTACCAACTACTCTCTGCTGTAGGCTCTGGGTGATAAACCAGACAAATATGCTTACTCCATGGAGCTTACATAGTTGAGAAATCCTCTGCCCCAAAGCCTCTTCCTGTGACAGACTCCTCCTGATCTACTAATTCTTCTAAACTCCAGCTTGGGCAGGTATTGCCTCTTCCAGAGAGCCTTCCCAAGAAGACCTCTCTGAGTTCCCAGTCTAGGTCCTGCTCTGGGCCTCTGGGCCTTCCCCTGACCAGGATGGATTAGTGTTGGCCACACTGTGTGGTTGTGATCCACCATACAGTGATCCACGTGTGCATTGGCCCCACAAGAATATCAGGGAACTGTGTCCTTCGCCTCTAAATAGAGGGACAGAAAGGACAGGTGGGAGCTGCGAGGGAGGAGAGACAAATTCCAGGCTTACACTCAAATGGCTACTCCTACCTCTCTCAGCTGCCAAAAACTGGGATGGCAGAAATCCTGGACTCTGGGATCAGTTGGCCAGAGCCAGGCCTCCAGAAGGTGGCACTTAAAGGAGAGTGACCTCAGGCCCATGGGCTCAACCATAAGATTGTGTTCACCAAGGATGCCAGAGGATCTTGTTTCCTTTCCGTGGTTCATAGGTTCTGTTTCGGTGTTGCTTGTAGCTGCTGGAAGGACAGGGGCTCCTCTGTTTGGACGGAAGCTGTACATCCTGTCCATCCCCCTCCTGCCCCAGCACTTCTGGAGACACTTTGATCCAAAGCTTGGGCTGCTCTGCTAAGTGAGGCTCAGGCCCAGACTGCTCAGCCCTGGTCTTAGCAGAAGTTTCACCAAGGAGATCAGACCACAGCGGGGGGAGTGCAAAATTCCGAGCCCAGAGACCTGGCTTCAAGACCTGGCCTCCCCTGCCTGCCTGGTGGACCTGGGAAAGTGACCTCACCTTACTGAGTCTTTGTCCTCATGTGTGAAATGGGGATCTTGATGCCTAAGTCAAAGGACAAAATGAGGGAACTGATGCGAAATGACCACCAGGCTGTCAGTCAGCGTTGGCTGAGCCCAAGCTTCCGAAGCCTTTGTACAGTGGAGAGTAGCTGCTTGAAAAAGGTATTTGGAGGCTCAGGAGAGATAATAATTGAAGAAACATTTTGTAAACAAAAAAAAATGTGATTACTCCTGATGTTATTAGCATAACAGAGCCAGCAAACAGAGAGATGCTAGGGAGGAAGGAGTGGATTTAAGTTCAAAGTCAAACGTGCTTTGTTAGGAATGTCTTCCAATGGACATATACTTGTCTTGAGCCAACTTGCTGTAACAAAATGCATCTTAGGCAATTTGTAGAATAGGATTAGTTCAATATAGAAGGTACCTGTTATGGCTTAAGCCAGGATCCCTGGGAAGTACAAGAAAGTACAAGGCAAGATCCTGACAAGGGGAGCTGGGAAAAGGAAATTGGCCCTCAGTGGGCTCCTCCCCAGATCACTGCTGCCCCTCCTTTCCTCGTCTGGTATGGTGTGTGCAAGCCTCTGCATTCGCTCACATCCTACCCCTCCATGAAACCTCCTGTAATGTCCCAGTACTGGGGTACCATTCCCACTGGCATTCCTTTACCAGACACATACTCGACCTGCCTTGGGCCAGCAAGGCTCTGTAATCCCACACCTACCACACCTTAGCTCCTGCTCTTCCCTCCACCTGGGACAGTCTTCCTGCAGATATGGGCATCACTCCCTCCCTCACTTCCTCTAGGTCTCTGGTCGAACACCACCAGAGCCTCTCTTAAATGGACCTGGGTAGAATTGCATATACCCCCCCTTATCTTGTTCTATTTTTCCCCATAGCAACCATCACCACCTGATATGTTATATATTTATTTTTTTTCTTACCTTTTTCCCTCATTAGAAATTAAGCACTCTGGGGATTTTATCACCACTTTTAGCACCAGTGTGCAATAAAAATTTGTTAAACGTGGAATAAAATAATGTATTTAACAAATGCTTCCTGAACATCTGGTATGGGCTGGGTATCATGATGGGTGCTGAGAACACAATGGTGAGCAAAACAATCACAGTCTCCTTCCTTGTGGAACTTATAGCCCAGCGGGAAAGACAAGGGTTAATTCAATAATCACATAGATAAATATGTCGTTACAAACTGTGCTCGCTAAGTGCTGCAAACAGGAAGCAGAAAATGCTGAGAGAGCAAATAACAGCAAGACTGATTGGGTGGGGGACAAGTCAGGGAAGGCTTCCCTGAGTAGGTAACACTTGAGCCTTAAAGGATGTATGAGAGTTAACCAGGCAAAGGGGAGGGGGGTTGTTCCAGGAAGAGGAGGAAAGTCTCAGCAGCAGGGAGGGGCCCTACCAGATAGATTTACTGATATCTGGTCCTTGTAGTATAAGCAGAGTGCCCAGTGGTTCCACAGGTGTCCCATGCCAGGATATCAGAGAAACCCCAGGACAGAAGGCAAGAAAAGCTTGTTGGACCAGCTGAGGGGAGATGCTGTCAGGTCCCACCATGGGAAGCAGGTTACTGCAGCAATGGCTGAGTCAAAGCTGGGTTGGGAGCTATGAGGTGGGGCAAGAAGTATCTGACAAAGAATGTCATGGATCTTCAGTGGGGGCACGTAGACTAGCCTGGCAGAGGTGGTGTGGAGTGGCAGGTGGTCAGAGAACGCTTCCTGGAAGAGGTCAAGTCTAAACTGAAGTTTGAGTGGGAAGTGGCTAAACCCCAACTTGGGCAGGGAGGGGAGAGTGTTTCAGACAGAAAGAACTGCATTAATCAGTGTATTCAATTGAGGCTGGGCTATTCAGGGCCTTGTGTGCCATGCTTAGAAGTTAGTCTTTGTCCTGCAGGCAGAAGGGTCTAAATAGGAGAGTGACCTATTTGTGATTCGGAAAGATCACTCTGGGAGTCACTGTGGAAGAGGCAAGGCTGGAGAGCAGTTAGGGAGCTGCAGTAGCAGGCACAGTGAGAGGTCCTGGGGCTGGGTGGGATGGAGAGCAGTTATGGACCTGAGAATTTCCTGAACTGATGGGATGTGAGAGCATCAATCAAAAATTATTCCAAGACTGGTGGCTTGGGTGACGATGGTGCCATTTAGTGCAGGAACTCTGAAGGGGCAGCTGATCTGAGGGTGGGGGGCATGGTGAGGTTGAGAAGCTCATTAGATATCCATGTGGAGACATCCAGGAGACAGGTAGTCGATGGGTCTGGAGCTCGGGAGAAAAGTGTGGAGCCTGGAGACCTAGTCTGGGGGGTTTAGATTCAAGCCCTGGGGGTAGTTAAGATGACTCAAGTAGAGTGTGTGAGAAAGAATACACACGGACGTGGTGCAGTACACTGGAGGACGACAGCCTCTGAACTCTAGGCAGAGGCAGCTGGGGAAGGTTTCTTCCTGATACCCTTTCCTCCCACAGTTTTAGGGGCTCCATTCTCCTCTGATTTTCCACCTTCCCCTCTGACCATTATTCCTGATATTCTTTAAAGCTGTAAAGGCTTCTTGTTTCTACAGCTGCCTCATAGATAGTTTTTAGCCAAGCTATTGCTGATACAATGTTGCATAAGAAGCAACCCTCAAAAATTGCAGTGATGTGCTCACTTTGGCAGCACATATACTAAAATTGGAATGATACAGAGGAGATTAGCATGGCCCCTGCGCAAGGATGACATGCAAATTCGTGAAGCGTTCCATATTTAAAAAAAAAAAAAACTTGTAGTGGCTTCTAATAAAACATGTCTGTTTCTCACTCGCAGATCTATGGTCAACTGGGGCAGCCATACTTCAGAAGGCAGGTTGAGTTCAGCTGCTCCATGCATCTCTCATTCTCAGACCCAAGCTGAAGGACAGAGGCTGTCTGGCATGTTCTTTCCAAAAGATGTGAAAGAAGCACCAGAGGCCAAGCCAATACATGGGAGCATCACATCTGCTGGCATATCAGATGACTGGGTCCCAAATCAATGGATTAGGGAAGTATCCACCTTCTACAGAAGGGTGGGCTGAACATCTGCCAAATAGAACACAATCTCCCACAAATGTGCTTCTCTCAGACTCTGTTCTTGACCATCTGCCTCTTTGGGGGCAAATCTAGCCCTACATATGGCATCAACTGTATCTGAACCTTGATGACAACTTCTGAATCCATCCTACTGGCCCAGAACTTTCTTCTCAGCAATGGCCCTGTATTTCTGTTTTGTTGCGAGGCATTTCCACCTGCACATCCCACAGGTGCCTCCAAGTCCATATGTCCAGAATGGGACTTGTTATGGCTCCTTACCCAACATGACACCAACACCTACCCAGCCCACTGGGCCGGAAATCAGATAGCTCATCCCTGCCTCTCCTCACATCCACCCAGTGTCAAGGTTGTTCATCTGTCCACTCCCCTCTACCCCCCCTCATTGCTGTGGTCCAGAGCCTGAATTTGCACATTCTCCAACTGCTCGACTACCTTCAGACTCTCTCCCATCCAGCTGCCCTCCCCATGCCAGTCCCTGGGGTCTGTTTAAGGCACAAACCTGACCATGTCTCTCTCCTGCTCAGCACTCATCAGTGGCTCCCGGTCACACACGAGATGAAGTCCAAGGTCCTCAGCAGAAAAAAATCTCAGGATCCTTTGTGATCTGGCCCCCATCCCCCTCCTCAGGCACTGCTTCCCAGGGCTTACCCTAGGCACTGGGGCTGGATGCCTGGATGAGAGAGCGGTGGTCCCTGTTCTCTGGGTGTCTGCAGCCCATGGCAGAAGCAGGCAACTGCATCAGTGATTATAACCCAACGTGACAAGTGTTCCGGTGGAGGGTATGGGGCCCTGTTGTGAAGCCTAGAGGAGGTGGCCCTCCTTGGACTATAATGGGAGTGGATACACTCTCTCAGGGAGAAATGGGGGACCAGACTCAGAGAAGCACCACGAGTCTAGTAGAAGAGGAACCGTGAAGGAGGCAGGGGAGGACTGCCTGAAGAGGTCAGGGGGTGGGAAATGCAGGAGAGGCTGGTGCTCAGAAGCCCAGGGAAGAGAGTGCTTCATGTAAGTACTCTGAGCTCCGAAGAGTTGTTGGGTAGCTGAGAACATGAATATGGCTTTCGGTTGAGCTCAGTGGATGGCATGGTTGGCCCAGGGAGAGCAGTTTTAGGGGAGCCATGGGGGCAGAAGCCAGATGGCAGCGAATGGAGGAGTAGGAGAGGAGACCAAGGGAGACAGCGAATGTAGACAGCTCTTCCAAGAAATTTAGCCATGAAAGGGTGTGAGAGGGAGATGAGTGGCCCGTGGGAAAG
>PVIY010043214.1:0-20508 GCA_004026745.1 Myrmecophaga tridactyla
TCTATTATCGTTTTATTTCTTTTTCTGATGTCTTTTTATTTCTTTTTCTAAATCGATGCAAATGTTCTAAGAAATGATGAATATGCAACTATGTGATAATATTAAGAATTACTGATTGTATATGTAGAATGGAATGATATATTAATGTTCTTTTGTTAAGTTTTTTAATTAATAAAAAAGTTTAAAAAAAAAAGAAAAAAAAAGGCACATGTCAGCATGTGTGGGATATGACTATGAAGCAGAAATTATTGCTTTTTGATTTGGCTTCTCTCATTATCTTGTTATCCCCCCCTTATTTAGCATGCAAACAAATATATTTGTAACTTGCTCACAATTTTTCATAATATATGTAGTTTTGCAAATGGCAAAGGAGATCAGAGCCTTAATTGAATGGGGTTAACAGCATTTTGACTATTACTCTGTTCAAAATTTTGCTTCATATTACAGCCATATGGCATTTGTTTTCTTTCTACATCTAACATTGACAGTGAAGATTTCCCATTGTGTAACATACTTAATGATAAAAACCCAAAATACTGGATGCTAGTTGGCCTCTGTCAGTCATTGACCACCTGCCTCTAAATTATCTGTGGTGCTTATGTAAGTAAATAAAAAATCAAATGAACAAGCATTGACTAGGCTCTCAGGAAGAAACGTACGTGGCGATTACTTAGTCTCCTGAGATAATCCTAACATTATCTTTGTTATGCAGTAGTCATCACATTTCTAAATTCTCATTTTTTAGTTATTCATTTAGCATATAGGCAGCAAGTTTTAAAGTAAAAATAATGGACAAATGAGTGAACATTTAACTGTGGTCATGATAATACTGTGATCTGATTGATTGCCCTATTTATAAGTTTTGTAGTTATACAAACTTCCAAAGTTATTTCATCACTCCTTAGCCAATCAGTCCCTTGCAAAGTTTACAGTTTTCCATCAGCTCTGCAGAGTTAGAAAGTTCAACAGAAGTACTTTGCTTAGAGAGACTTTATCAAATACATATGTCTACCAAATTTGGGGTCAAATAATCTTAGAAAAAAAGGTTCTAAAGGACAGGTAGTAAGTTATTTAAACTACCTGTGCCTTCTTTTCCTTATCTGCAGGGTTACAGAAAAGATAAGCAATACAGTGTACTGAGTTTTTGGCAGAAAACATATGCTAAATAGTTTGTAGATTCAGTGGTCTAAATCTTTGTTTAGACCCCAGTTGCCGGTGTAGCTGCTATGCTTGATTGCTCATCAGTATTATAATATGATGCGCTGTTAAAAGTCACGCTTGATATCTACAAAAGTTACAGATAAGACTAGAAATTTTCACTATTATAGACCTTCAGCCTATAGCCTCTTATTGACTGACTCAACATTTTCATTTGACTCTAGACTTCCTTGTCATTAGTATGTAATATGAATTCTATATTTAGTATTCACTTTATTTAAATTTTATATTAAATATTCATGTAAAAATGAGATTATTGCTAAGCTTCACAAATTGCAACAAAAGTAACTTTGTCATATTTACCAAATTGCAAATAAACTAGAATAGAGGTTATCAGATATCTTTAAAGAGTGGAGTCCATAGACCTTACAAATACCTAAATCAAATTTAAGTTTGGGCAAACTTGAAAAGAAGTTCAGGACTAGTTTATACATTAAAATAATTTTTTTTAATATTTTGCAGTTTGGACTTTATTAACATTTCAATATTACTTACTTGGAAAAATTAAAGTTTATCTCACATATTAACATTTCAATATTACTTACTTGGAAAAATTAAAGTTTATCTCACATCTTAAGCAGTGATGTCAAAGTAAAATACCAACGCTAGAAATATGTAAAGACATTTTAATAATTGAATAAGAGCAGATACATATTTCTGTTTGGTTAAATTCTTGGGAAATGCTAGTAGTAGATGGCATGTCTATTTACTTCAAGGACCTAGCAGGTACAGCTGTAGTAATGGAAGTTAAAGGATGTATACATCCAGGAAAAAGAAAATGAGGTGAGAAGGAAGAAGTGATAAGTTTAAAAAAAAAACAAACAAAAACTAGTAACACTTCCATTTCTAGCAATATGATGGGAATGCTATTCCAAAGAAAAACTTTCAACATCAAAATATGCAGAAATTAAAGGTAAATTTTATCAAACATCTCTTTAAATTTGTAACTGAATTCTAAATAAGAAAATGTCCAGGTGCCAAAAAGCAAAAAGGGAGTTGAAAATTCGAATTAGCCTTTGTAATCCTAGAAGCATCTACCCTTCTCATAAGGGATTGGATTTTAGCAGCTATACAAAGGTAGAAATCAAGGCCTTGGACCCAAATGAGAAGAACACTAAATACCACCCATCGACCCTAGATTCCAGAAGAGATACACCCTCAATGAAAGGATAAACTAGAATAGCAATCCACCCACTGGCAAAGGAAGCTGAAAATTAAGATTGTATGTTTTAGCTTGGATGCTACTTTTGTAATCACCAATTTACCCTCATGTACACTTGGATTCTAATTTACCTCAAATCAAGAAAAATAAAATAAAATAAGATAGTTGGAAAAAATTTAAATATGTCAACAATCACAATATGTAAATGGATCAAATCAACAAGCTAAAATGCAGGGATTTTCAGCTTGAATACAAAAACAAAATCCAGCTACAATAAAAGAAATTAAAACATAAAGAAACAAAAAGAATTGGAAATAAAAGAATGAAAGAAGATATATCACACAATGTTAAGTAAAATAAAGCTGGAATAGCTATATTAACCTCAGGAAAATATATTTTAAATCAAGGAATATTATCAGAGCTTGAGAGAGACACTACATAATGATAAAAAGTACAATAAAAATACAGCGAGGAGCTATAGCAATTCTAAATGTATATGCAAGTTAATACATGCCTCAAAGTGGACAATTACAAGGATAAAATCACTGTTATAACATGGCCTCAAAATGGACAATTACAAGGATAAAATCACTGTAAGTGCTTTAATATACATCTATCAGAAATAATAGATAAACAGATAGAAATTATTAAGGATATATAACATTTTAAGAACACAAATAGTAAGGCTGAACTAATGGATGTATTTAAGATACCAAACTCAGGAAATTATAGAAAATGCTTTAGATTGTAAAGCCAACAGGCAAAACTGTTGCAAAAGTAATCAAAGGAAAAAGCAGAGAGGAGTCACAAATCAGAAATACCAAAAGGGAAAAGGACATACCTAGAGATAAAGAAGAGATATAAAACAAAGTAGAAGAATAGTATGAAAAGCTTTTTTTCCAATAAATTTGAATAATTGGATGCAGTGGATTGTTTTCTAGAAAAATAAGAATTAGCAAAAATGTCCAAAGAATAAACTTTAATAAACTGAAAATCTATGATAATTTTAAAAATCATATCAGTTATATGGTTGATTGCACTATTTGTTCAAAATACTTGCTGCATCTCTTTACCGTGTCCTTCTGATGGGAAGAGTGTATTTCCCTGCTGACTGATGTCATACTTAGACACATGACTTGCTTTGGTCAGTGGATGTGGACAGAAGTGATATTCCATGTCTGAGCCTTAGCTTGCTTTCCATCATTTTCTTGTTTCACTTTTCTTCTTCCCCTCTGACTTATTTAAGTGTGTCCTAGTGTGTTCAGAACTGAATAATATTCTGACTTCCAGACCAAGAATATATAATGAGACACCTCACCTAAATAATCCATTCCTTAAAATACTCTTGTTTTCCACCCTTACCAGCAGCTATTGTAATAACCATGGCAGTTATCACTGAGTGGTTATTTCCATGATGAAAAAATATCTTTGTATCAAAGACAGCCAGTGACTCTCAGGAAAGTGCTTAAATATTGCTCTCCTTCCCTGCCATCCTCTCCACTTATTTTACTCAGCTCAAATACACTATTACTGTGCTTCTCCTCTTACCATAGTTAATTCCCCAGCAATTCACAATATAGCTTTCTTTTCCTCAGTTGGGCAGCTGCATGCCACACCCTGCCATTAATTTTTATGAGTCGTGGACACTGGTTTTCCATTTGCCTTTGCACATGGTTTTCTAATGCTGACACTGATTTTCTCATGTGGGATAAGTTTATTTTCCCTATTTGTTAGAAGCAGGTCAAAAATCACTCAAAAGGAAAAGAATAGAAGGCTGTAATTTCAGTTTGAGTCATATACAAGTGAAAAGAAAAGTTAGAAATCAAAAGAACATGCTCCATTTTTCCTTAAATTTTATTTCCCAAATCAAAGCCAGAACCCAAATCACTAGGACGTTACCCATCTCTGATGAAGGAGGGAAAGTTTCATGATGAAGCCGGAACAAAGCCAGAAAACATCTTATGGTCTTGAGAAGAAAGAAGCTTATGATGGCAAACATCAACTGGTGCCAGGCATCTGTTATTGCTGTAAAAAGGCAAGTCAGGGCTGCTGCCAGAGCCTCAGCAAGCCAGAGACCCCGGCTGCCTAGAGTCTGTGAGGAACACTGTTAGAGGGTCTCTGGAAATGTCCTTTACGGAAGCGGCTGCACCACTAACTGATTACACAGCCTCTGCTGTAACTCACTCTTCAGTCAACATTTTGCTTGGTCAGAAATGGAAAAGTTGAGCTTTTAACAGTCTTATTAGTGTACATTCTTGGTCTTGAAATGGAAAGGAAAGTAGAAAACCCTGAAACTAAAGATTCTGCACACTTTAAACAAAGCTAATTTCCTGGAATTGCCTTCTACTGTAGAGAAGCTATGAAACCTGCATCTTTCCATCACCTTTGTGGAGATTTCCTTCACAGTTTTATTCTTTAAACACTACCCTTTCCATAGCTGCAAGCCAATCGGAAACATCCAGCATACAAACACTGGTAGCTTTATTCGGAAACCATCAGGCCAAGCATTTGAAACTCAAATTTTTTCACTGACTACAGGAAGAACTGAGAAAGGATACTCATAGCCTTAAAAAACATACAAAGGTACTGAGCCATTTTTGACTCAGAAACCCAAATATTAGAAGCAGAAGAGGACTGGAAATCTCCCAGTCCCCTTAATTTACAAATGAGCAACATGATGCCTAGTAGATATCTGTCGTATTTGCCTACCCAACACCCATTTCCCTCCCTCAAGCAGAACTATAGGGATTGAGACATGGTGCCATTCACCCTCTCCCTTCCCTTCCCAAGGGATGGATAAATTAATCAAACTAAGCCAGTCAAATTATTTCCCTATGGAATCTAAATTGGGAGCCAAATCGCCTTCTTCTAGAGCAGTGTCTCCAAGGGAATGTCTCTTTCCTGACTTAAATATCCCTGGGACACTTAACTTCTCCAGCCTGGTTGTTCCCTCTTGACCTCTGAATTCATGACCTGTCATGTATCTTCACAAAAAAATGCACCTTCTCTTTTTCCCCAGCCTTGTAACTTTTTCACACGTTAGCTAAGTCTCGCAACTAAAGAAACTGATACGGAGATCTTCTCAAAGGTAGGGGAGCAAACCCTCACCAGTTCACCTCTGCCATGCTGTAAGAAGCACAAGACTGGTTTTATGAGCAAGCAGAGCAGGTGGCCAGCTATGAAACTTAAATGACATTCTCACACAGCCTAAAACTATGCTTTTAACTAAGTAACCCTACCTGAAACACCTCCAATTTAGAATTAAGGGTGGTCCTCTTAAAATGAGCCTGTGACTTATTCATTATTCAATGCTAAATTGCTTGCTGTGCTGGTTTGAATTTGTTGAATACTCCAGAAAAGCCTATGTTCTTTCAATTCAGTTTTGTGGGGGCAGACCTATTGCTGGGTGGACGCTTTGATTTGGCTGTTTCCACGGAGATGTGACCCCCACCCATTCAAGGTGGGTCCTGATCTGCTTGCCGGAGTCCTTTAAGGGAGAGACATTCTGGGGAGATCTCAGAGCCAAGAGAGACTGAGAGAGAAAGAAAACACCCATAGAGACATTGTGGAGAGAAGACTCGTGACTTCCCATAGGACAAAGGAACCCCAGAGGCCAGCAAACTTTCCTCTGAGAAGATACCCCCTGGTTGGCGGCTTAATTTGGACATTTTCACAGCCTTAGAATTTTAACCTGCAACTTAATAAATCCTCTTTGTAAAAGCCAATCTATTTCTGATATATTGCATTTCGGCAGCTTTGGCAAACAGAAACACTTTATTATTACAGTATCTAACAAAGATGTCTTTGCTACATAGAAATGGGAGGGAGGAATAGAAGGGCAGAATGGAGAGTAGACATGGTAGTGGGAATTCTGGAACAACAAGAAGGTGGCATAAAGACACCTGGTGGCAGGGGAAACTCCACTCTGGGTCCTTATGACCTGATACTTATCTCCACCCTGCCTTGGGATCCCACCAAATGCTTGCAGACCCTCCTGATCAGGCTTCCTCCTCCTGTCCCACTACCCTTCCTCCTCAAGTCCACCTTCCGCACAGAGGCCTATGATCTGTTTTTTAATACAAGTGTGGTCGTTACTCAAGTACTACCAATTATTCATCACCTCAACTATAAGATAGGACCTAAATTCCTTAGTATGACTTGAAAGCCTTTTCATGATTCTACTTTTCAATCTCACTTCTTACCACTGCCTCATGCTCAACGCACATCCAGCTAAACCTTCCCCACACATGCTTCCCCCAACCTGCCTGCATGCCATTGCACCTGTTTTCCCTCCAGCCAGGATGCCTGTTCATCACATCTCCCTGGACTTTTAGTCTCCCCTCATAGTAAGCTCAGGTATCACCACTCCAGTAATCCTTAGTTGGAACTAGATATCTTTTTCTCCATTCTCTTAAAGTATCCTGAAATTATAATTTTAATTAATATATATACACCATACTTTAATTATCCAAATATAGTTCTAGACTGTGGATCTTGAAGGCTTACGTGTCATTTATATCTGTATCCCCAGCACTCAGAATATATTAGACACTTAATAAATGCTTTACTAAATAAAACTCTGTGTTGAGTTTTTCTCTTGAAAAGTGCTTCTTCACCATTTCCCAACAAATAATAATATTATCCATCCCATTAGCCATCCTGAAAATAATTCATATTTTATCCCTCTTCTTGGCCTTCAAGTATTCTGCATGTTTGGTGGGCCAATGTGCTAGCCAAAGCCATGTGAAGGTTTAGATCTTATAGGAAGACACTATTCACTTCTTCATCAATTCCAAACAAGTTTGCAGAGATCCATTAGTTTACATTATCCACAGACATGCCCTTGTTACTGGAATATTCCGATTTGAACTTTGGCTTATTAAAAATAGTAGTAGGTTATAATGGTGTCCATTTGCAGAAGGAACCATGAAATCCTCTGGGTTTAGTGATAAAAGCTTTAAATGACACCACATACCTCAAAGACGGGAACATCCGTTGCAATAAAATTATCACCTCCACATAGGAAGAAGGGACGAGGTCTAAATTGGAACTGGTCAGGATTAACATGGAGGAAGGCAGGGGCAGCTGGTAGACATTCCACCTCAAGCACATTGTATTCAGAGTTTAAGATTAGCATGTCAGAGACCTTCCTTAAAACCACAAGCTCCTTTCACCCTTTTCAACAGCTGAGGCTTCCAGCTGACAGACAGAATACTCGCCTTTCTTACAATATCTCCCTGTTCAGTGATAGGTACGCTCTCTACACCGGTGAGGATGTGGGGGGAAATGGATGCTCTTATACATCACCAGAAGAAATGGAAATTGTTGCAGTCTTTTTGGTCAGTGTCTTAATTTCCCAGCTGCTGAAACAAATTGCAATCAGTGGGTTGGCTGAAACAATGAGAGTTTATTGGCTCACCGTTTTGAGGTTAGGTGAAGTTCAAAATTGAGGTGTCAGCAAAGCAGTGCTTTCTCCTCAAAGACTTTGGCATTCCATGGTGGGTTGAGGTCTTGATCCTTGGCTTTCCTGTCATATGACAATGCACATGACAATGTTCTTCTCCCTTTTCTTCCAGGTTCTGTTGACTTCAAGCTTCTGGCTGCTCCCAGGAGCTTCTCTCTCTGTGATCTTCTCTATAAGGCCTCCAGTAATAAGATGAGACCTGGGTGGGTCATGGTGGCTCAGCAGGCAGAGTTCTCGCCTGCCATGCCGGAGACCTGGGTTCGATTCCTAGTGCCTACCTATGCAAAAAATAAATGAGGCTGAGCCCTATCCTGATTTAGTGGGGACACAACTTAATTGAGGTAACTTCATCAAAAAGTCTTATCTAAAAATGGGCTCACATCCATAAGAATGGATTAAGATCAAGAGCATGTTTTCCTGGGGTATATATCTCCAAGACACCATAGCCAGCAATCTGGCAATTTCTTATAAAATTAGAAATACACATACGCTTTGACCCAGCTATCTAATTCCTAGGAAACTATTCCACAGAAATACAGGCATGACTATTCAGGGAAATAACAGGGCTAATATTCAGCACACACACACACCTGTATAATATACCAGACAGCGTGCCCATAACTGTGCAATATTGACTCTTAAATATTTTAAAGGTCACCTATGGATATATAAATACAATTTTATAGAAGTAAGACAAGTTTTTCAATTACAGACATTTTTTCTTACAAACTGTGTGTGTGCCTTGCTTCCTCCTACCTGTTCTTTATACCCATCCCTCCAAATAACAATATTCTTCAGTTTTTCACACCCATGTAATTTATATATAAATAGATACCTTTATACACACAAGATTTTGGGAAGGTCATTGCTTATTTAAAAAAGGGAGATTATATTATACACATCTCTCTATATCTTGCTTGTATCTATAATTTAGAAACTCCTCCAATTAACTGGAAAACACTAACATTCTTTTAATTTTCACATGATATTCCATGGGTTGGATGTACCACAATATATTTAACCACTTGCAGATTGAAGAGTTTTCACTCTGTTTCTATTTTCTTTCCCATCATAAAGAGTACTGCAATGAATATCTTTTGTTGCCAATCAGGCAGGGACAATATTTCTACTACTGAGGCTAAGCATAGGTTCATATTTCAATTAGTTCTTTGAATATGCATTTTTCAGAATTGTCTTTGCTCATTTTTCTGCTGCACTTTTTGTTTTTTTAATGTCCACATAAAGAGCTCTCTGCATATTTTAGAGATTATTTCTTTCTCCTTTAAATCTTGTTTATGGTATCTTATACTGTACAAAACTTCTTAAGTTTTATGCATAAAAAATTAGTTTTTCCTTTTATGGTTTCTAAGAGGTTTGAATTAATTTTGGAAATTACATTTGTATAACATCTGAAGAAGGATTTAACTTTATTTTCTTCTAGATGAGTAAGGAGAGACAAAGAGAGACAGAGAGAGACTCTTTCTGGGCTCTCTACTTAAATTTTCCTAGCTGTTCATATGCAATTATATTTCCTAGTAAATTGCTGTTTTTAATCACCACCTTGGAAAAATTGACACTTGTTAAATTTTTTCATCCAAGAATATAATATGTCACTCTATTTGTTTAAATCAAGAGTGAGCAAACTACAGCCCATGGGCCAAATTGTCCATTCCTGTTGGTTTATGTATCATCTATGAATGCCCTAAGTAGTGTCATAGTTAAGCAGCTGCAAAGAGACCATAAGGGCCCCAAAGACAAAAATATTTATTATCTGGATGTTTACATTAAAAGTTTGCTAAACAGAGTTGAGAGGCTACTCTGGAGGTTGCTCTTACACAAGCTTCAGTTAGACTTTGCTACCTATCATAACCTGCCAACCCCCAACCAGGACCATTCCAGCCAATCCTAAAGAATACATAGGGCAATATATAAGATCCCACAAGTGTTCCATGCACTAGAGTAACTTTCCAGAAACTACAACCTCCAGATGGGTCCCTGGTCCAGATAAGTCCTGAAACCCAGCCCAGCCTCTCCAGTACATCAGATAGTTCCATCTTCCTTCCCCATATTAGTGACAGACCCTTCCAATATTAAAAATTTAGAATTGCTGTAGCCCAAACACCCTTAAAGTGAGGGATGGAAAGATCAAAGGTGGATTTATACATAGAAGATAGGACTTAACAAGTGAATATTTAATATCATTAAATTGATATCTCTTTTAGTCTCCAGTATTTTAGAGCAGCTAGAAGTAAAAACCTAAAACTGTGAAATTGTAGCCCATTTTAAAGTCTGAAATATGTTTTTCAACTAATTGTGGTGCTGTGCTTTGAAATGTATAGCTTTTACTGTACATATGTTATTTTTCACAAAATAAGAAGGAAAAAAGTCGATTGTGATGATAAAAAAATACTTAAGCCATCTAGCCTTCCTTATTAATAGAGCAGCTAGAAGGAAAACTATGAGAGGATCGTATGGTAGCCCATGACAAACTCTGAGATCTGTTCTGTAACTACTTGTTGAAGAGTTCTTTGCTTTGTGTATATGTTATACTATACAATAAAAAAGTTTGCTAATGCTTGGTTTAAATCATAATGTATACCCTTGAATGAAATTTTAGAGTTTAATTCACATAAATACCTTTTTTGTTATATTTAATTCTAGGTGTTTTCTAGTCTTTGTTACATTGGAGTTGTTATAATGGAATATTATTTTCAATTCTATTTCTAACTGATTAGTTCCATTATATATGAAAAGAAGAATAACACATATTATGTACATTTTGTGCCAGTCATGTTTGACACACTTTTTACATGTAATACTTCATTTAATCTTCACACAACTTTATGAGGAAGGTACAATTATTATTTTTATTTTATGGATGGGGAAACTGAGGCACACGCAACTAAATGACTTGCCCAAGGTCACACAGAGCCAGAAGTGAAGCCAAGAGAGGAAATCTGCTCCCAAGTCTGTGCTATTAACTTCTGGATCCAGCAACATAAAGAAATTCCTCTATTATTCCAAGTAGTAATTTTACCAATTCCTCCTGAAGTTTCTAGGTATATAGAAAAAGAAATAATGTTATTTTTCCCTATTTATACACAATATTTGATTTCTTCTCTCATTGAGGACCCTAAAAACTCCAGAACAAAATTAATAAGGGGAAAGCAGGCATCCCTGACTTGTTCCTGACTGTCATATTTCAACTGTGATCCATTTTTAGTGAAAACGGTGTTTATTATTTGTTTTGGATAAGTATGCTTTCCCCTTTTTAAGTTTCCTTTTACTCTTATGTTATCTATAAATAACATTAGAAATGCCCACTGAATTTAACCACATCTCTTTTGCATTTTTGGATATAGTCAGATGAATTTTCCCTATTGAGTGTTAATAAAATCATGTGACTAATTTTCCAGATATCGAACCACTCATACATTCCTCTATAATACTACTTGGTTGATAATCAGGTATGTACAACTGGCTTTTATTTGTTAATATGTTATTCAAAATCTTTCAATTCTTTGTTCTTTCGCATATGGATATCCAGTTTTCCCAGCAGTATTTGTTGAAAAGACCATTCTTTCCTTCATTGAATGGTTTTGGCAACCTTGTCAAAAATTAGTTGGAAAACAAATTAAAAAATCAGTTGGCCATAGAGGTATGGATTTCTTTCTGAACTATCATTTCTATTTCATAGGTCTAGATGTCTATCTTTGTGTCAGTATCACACTGTTTTGATTACTGTGGCTAGTAGTAAGTTTTGAAATTTGGAAGGGTTTGATTTCCAGCTTTGTTCTTCTCTTTCAAGATCTTTTTCAAGCTTTTAAGATCTCGATTTTCCATGTAAATGTGAGGATCAGTATTTTCATTTGTGCAAAAAAAAAAAAAGAGAGAGAAAAAAGACTTCTGAAATTTTGACAGGAATTACACTGAATCTGTAGGTTGATCTGGGTAATATTGACATCTTAACAATAGTAAATTTTCCAATCCATGAGTATGGAATGTCTTGTTATTTATTTAGGATTTCTTTAGTTTTTAAAGAGTGTTTTGTTGTTCTCAGTGTACAAGTCTTTCACCACCTTGGTCAAATTTATTCCTAGATATTTTATTCTTTTAGATGCTCTTGGAAAATGGAATTGCTTTCTTAATTTCCATTTCAGATTATTCACTGCTGGTCTATAGAAACACAACAGATTATTCACTGCTGGTATATGGGTTTGTGTGCATTAATCTTGTACCTTACAACTTTGTGGAATTCATTTATTAATTCCAAGAGTTTTCTTGTGGATTCTTTGAGATTTTCTATATAAAGGATCATAAGATCATGTCATCTGTGAATAGAGATAGTTTTATTTCTTCCTTTCTGACTTGGATACCTTTTATTTCTTTTTCTTCCCTAATTATTCTAGCTAGAACTTCTAGGACAAATGTTGAATAACAATGGTGAAAGCAGGCATGCTTGTCTTGTTCTTGATCTTAGGGGAAAGAATTCATTTTCTCACCATTGAGTATGTTAACACTACAAGGCCAGCACTGTCTTGATTCCAAAGCCAGATAAGGACATCCTAAGAAAACAAATATAGATCAATTCTCTTTATTAATACAGATGTAAACATCCTCAACAAAATTCTAGCAAATCAAATCCAACAGCATATTTAAAGGATCATACACCACAACCTAGTGAGATTTCTCCCAGGAATGTAAGTTTGGTTCAACATAGCAGTTATATACCATATTAACAGAATGAAAAACCAAAACCAAATGATCATTTCAAATTAAGCAGAAAAAGGATTTTACAAAATCCAACACTCTCTCATAAAAATAGGAATTGAAGGGAACTTCCTAAAACATGATACAGAGCAGTTGCTTAAATTAAAATTGGTGGGAGACAAACACGTATTCCTGTTTGTTCTTGCTTCCCTACACTTTCTATCTAGCATTTCTCCCCTGCTGCCTACGCTGCTGACCGACAGCAATTTTAGGCCACCTCCAGACCTAAGAAGAAACGTTCCATAGAATGCACAAGCCCCTCCCCATAGTACAGGGCTAAAGACTTTTCTCTGATCTTCCATTTTCCCTTTCTGCATCTTTATTCTACCTACTTCTCCCACAATTCTTTAAGTCCTATTTCATATTATTCCTACTTTTAATACCTTCCTGACCAAATTTTAACCGCTACAACTTCCTTCTTGTTTATTTGCTCCTCCTTCTTTGACTTCTTGCTTCTTTCATACATTTTTAAGGTGACTGCGGATCTCATTGACTTCAACTGTTCTGGTTTCTGAATGAACGCTTTATGCTCTATGTGCTGGTTTGAAAGGAAGCATGTCCCTTAAGAAAAGCCATGTTTTAATATAAATCCCATTTCATAAAGGTGGAATAATCTATTCAATACTGTATGTTTGAAACTATAATGAGATCATCTCCCTGGTTATGTGATTTAGTTAAGAATGGTTGTTAAACTGGATTAGGTGACGACATGTCTCCACCCATTTGAGTGGGTCTTGATTAGTTTCTGAAGTCCTATAAAAGAGGAAACATTTTGGAGAGAGGGACTCAGAGAGAGCAGAGAATGCTGCAGCACCACGAAGTGGAAAGTCCACCAGCCAGTGACCTTTGGAGATGAAGAAGGAAAACGCCTCCCAGGGAGCTTCATGAAGCCAGAAGCCAGGAGAGAAAGCTAGCAGATGACGCCATATTCACCACGTGCCCTTCCAGCTGAGAGAGAAGCCCTGACTGTGTTTGCCATGTGCCTTCTCACTAGAGAGAGAAACCCTGAACTTCATCGGCCTTCTTGAACCAAGGTATCTTTCCCTTGATGCCTTTGATTGGACATTTCTATAGACTTGTTGTAATTGGGACATTTTCTTGGCCTTAGAACTGTAAACTAGCAACTCATTAAATTCCCCCTTTTAAAAACCTTTCCGTTTCTGGTATATTGCATTCCGGCAGCTAGCAAACTAGAACACTCTATATTTCCAGATAAGTACTACTTTAATTATTTCCCATAAATTTTTACATACAGACTTGTGATTTTCTTTCAGTTCCAAGAATTTTTTTGTTTCCTTCATGATTTTATATTCAACCCAAGGTGGGTTATAGATTAACATGGGAGGACATATGATTTCAATTACCATTTGTATCTCTTTAATTTCTAATGGTTTATTCACATCTGCTATTTCTTCTTGCACCAACTTTGGTATTTTACATTTTTTTCCAGAAAATATATTAAATTTCACCCAGATTTGCAAATTCATTAGCATGACATAATGCTGAAGAGCAATTGTGCTGTTGTTGAATTGGACAAGTTACTTAGCTTTTGTGTGCCTCACTTTCCTTGTTGTAAAATGGAGATTAAAATGGGCTTATTTGATAAGTTGTTTTTTTAAGGATGCAAGTTACTTGGAACAGGGCCTGGCATATCTTAAGCACTTAACTATTAGTTATTACATTCATGTAATCATTTTTTCTGATTCCCTGGACTGTATTGAGGCTTTCATTGTTCATGGTCTAGCACAAGGTCAGATCCTGTAAATATCCAATCAGTGCTCAAAAACTATTCAATGTTGCTGAGAGTTCTATGCTAATACCTTGGGTAGACTAACCACTTGTTCAGAGCTTCTGTGTCTCTCCAAATTGTTTTATTCTATTTCATTCCAAGCAGATCATGTTAAAATCTCTATCTACAATAGTTGAGTAATGTGTTTTGTGGGTGTATTGCTGGTGTCAATATTCATAATTTCTGTGTCTTCTGCTTTTTTATTCCTTTTATTGGAATATAGTCACTTTTATTTTCAGTCTTTGTGATTTTTTTGCCTGGATTCTATTTTATCACGTATTAGATACCTAGTACTCCATTTCATTCTAGCTAGCATTTCCCTGTTATTTCTTGTTCTTCTTTTTTTCTTTCCTGTATCCTTTAAACTGTATTGCTTGGACAATATATTATTGTTCAATCCAATCTGAATCCCTATCTTTAATTGCTGAATTTAGCCAATTAATCATAATACCTTCATTGCAATTAATATTATGTTACTATATCTTATTTCAATTATTCTATTTCCCAGACTTTTGTTTTGCTTTGTTTTTCTTCTACATTGCTTTCTAATGAAGAGATCAAAGACTTTTTTCTTAATAGTTCAAATTTTATTACATTCTATATTTATTTTTATAGTTTGTCCTCATCCCAAGACTCATACTTATATTGTCCTTAGCACTATCTATAATCTTCCTCTCACTAACACAGGAACTCTGGCATGCTATCATATTTCTGTGGCCTTTTCCACCCTCCTCCCACAGGCCGATAGTGTCTAGAATTTCAACTCAGGTTATGTTACAAACATCCAGGTTTAGACCTTAAGACAACAGGCATGCCTCCTCTGAGCTTTCATTCCCTTCAGACCAGCTGGAAACTGTGGTAACCCATCTGAGACCAAGCAATGAAAGAGTCTTAAGGATGACAGAGCAATATAATGAAAGGAAATAAAAATCCCCAATATATGTGATATAGATACTATATAAGCGTATGAATATGACATGTGATGTGATGTATATAATATATATAATCAACAGTTCCCAAATTGTGGTCTGAGATACCTGGGGATTCCTGAGAGCTTTTCAAGGAGACCACAAGGTCAAAACTATTTTCATAATAACACTAATGCATCGTTTTAATTTTTTGCTGTGTCGACATTTGCACTGATGTGCAAAAGCAAAGGTCGGCAAAGTTGCTTAGCACAAATTAAGGCAGAATACGGAATGTACAGATAAGCATGGCATTTTTCACTGTCACACACTTGCAGTAATAAGAAAAGTGCATGTTACCTTTAAGAATGCCCTTGACGAAGCAATAAAAATAATTAATTAAAACTTTATCCTTAGGCACACTTTTTTCACATTCTGTGTGATAAAATACAAAATGTTCATTAAAAACTTCTACATATAAAAAGATATTTGTCTAAAGGAAAATCACTGGTGATTGAAGTGCAAGCTGAACTCATTGCTATATTTTTATGAATAAAACGCCATTCACACTCTATGCTTATTCAGACTTGGATATTTGGCAGACATTTTCCCACAAATGAACAGAGTGACCCTAAAACTTCAGGAAAATATCTGGCAATATCTATTGTTAAAGACAAAAATGTACTTTTAAACAAAATTAGAATTTTGATAAAACACCTTGAGCCTGACCTCTTCCCAATACTTAAAGAGGGAAATGTTTTTTATTCTCTATAAAAATATAATCTCATCAGGTGAGATGACTGAATCTAGGTTTTTGATCATGCAAAATGCAAGGCGTCAACATTTGGAAGATCTGCAAACTCAGTGAACCAGTAATTCTCATTCCAATAATGATGATGCTACGAAATCATGTGTGGGTAAAAGAGTCACTCAGCACCCAAGGAGACTCAACAGTATTAATGGAATAGAGTATGAAAATCTCACTGATATCGTTCCAGATTCCACAGGGCTACCAACATTTAAGAACCTACAACTTGTCAAGTTTTGGTGTGGTATTAAAGAAGAATAGTCACAATTTTCTGGAAAGGCCATTAAACTACTCTTCCCTTTTCTAACTACCTATCTCTATGAGGCTGGATTTTCTTCGTATACTTCAACTAAATCAATATGTTGCGGATTGAATGCAGAAGCAGAATACAGGGGCACATTTTTCTTTATATTAAGCTGGCATTAAAGAGATTTGCAAAAATGTTAAACAATGCAACTCTTCTGTTCACTATATTTTGGTTTTGAAAATATAGCTATTTTTCATTAAAATATAAACTTTTAACATGCAAAGAATTTGCTGTTATTTTAAATGAATAAATAAATATTTTTAATTCTCAGTTTTAGTTGTTAATATCCTAAACACAGATATATTATAACCTTCCTGTTGTAAATTTATTCAAATAATCCTACATATAACCCACGTTATAACCTCCATAAGCAAACGCTATTTGGGTCCCCCTCGTCATGACCAAAATGATTGAGAGCCACTGATATATAGAGATAAGTTCTCAATAGTACAAGGTATCTATTCAATTGAAATTTGTGTGTGTATAATCGTGTAATTATGTTTGTAATTTGAGTTTTCTATATCCTTAGTAATGTCTGCCAACTCTATTCCTCATTTCTGAAAGAGAAAAAAAAATTCCCTCTTTAAGTTTAATTTTTCAAATTTCTCTTGTACTTAACTTTTGCTTTGCATATTTCGTTCTGATGTGGTGTGCTGCACACAGGTTTTTTTTAAGTGATAGAAGTTCGTCTTAGATTGTGCCTCAACATTATGTAATGTTTCTCCATACCCTTTTTACACCTTTTTAACTTAAATTCTATCTCATCCGATAATATTATTTTTACTTGTGCTTTCTTTTTACTTGCATGCCTCTGGTATCTTTTTCACTACTCCTTTATTTTCAAACTTGCTTTATCACTTGGAGTTGTTTGTTTCTTGTAAATAATCTGTAATTAGGTTTTGTATTTTTAACCAAAACTGATCACCTCTGTTTTTGTTTTTGTTTTTAACAAAGGGATTCAGCCTGTTCCGTTTAAGATAACAACTTATATATTAATTTTTCTGTAAGAATTAATACATTGATTATATATATTTTGTTCTACTTGATATATGCTATTTACTTTGTCGTTTTATCTTGATCAGCTGTTTTAAAGCGGATGGGGTATCAAGATCTTAACTAAGGGGAAACTTGGAATCTATGAAGTGTAAAGGTATCTGAAAGCAGTTAGGTCCAGTAGAATAATTCACCAATCTTCAATACAAATTTCTGCTTTTGCTTTTGTATTTATTCTTGCAGATATTATCTGTGGGAATTAATGTCTCTTATATATGCCTTGATCTCAAAACATTATTTAGCCTGCAATGACAATATTGGCTAACATTTATTGAGCTTTTAATACATGTTAAGCATTGTTCTAAGTGCTGTATGGACAATATTTAAATTAATCCTCATATTAAGCGATAGATATTACATTATCCCCTTTAACACATAAGAAAACTGAGGCCCAATGAAGTGGCGCCAATAGTCACATGATGTGTTTGTTTAACTAGGATTAAATTTCTAGTTCTAAAGTTGGAGATGGGGATAAACAAATGTGCCTTTTCCCAGAGACCCAGACTGAAGGAGCATTGATCAAGTGCAAATAAGGTTTCTTGCCACCTTCCCTCCTCCTGGGCTTGGGTAGAAGAAGGATGGAGAGATCTACCCATAGAAGAAGATGGGAGTTAAGGGTTACAGAGCCTCACGTCTCCAAGCAGGTTTAATATACGCTTATAAAGAAGGACGAGCCGTTTTTCCAGCAACCCGCTACTGGTCCTTAAAGAAAATGGATCCCTCTTTTTCAGGCAGTAGAGCAAAAGCATTAGTTGGTCTGAGCAAGTGCCACTGCAGACCCGAGGCTGGGTCATTTCCATTCAGTGTTCCCTGATTGGCTTTCAACCCAGCTTACAAAGTGCCCTCTTCTAACACCTGCTCAGATCTCGGCTCTTTCCCAAACTGTCCCTTCCCTCATATACTGCTGAATCTGTCTCTGAATCCACCAGGAGAGGCAAAGCCTCTTGTGTGTCTTTCCATACTAACAAACAGATTCTAGATAGTTTAAAAAATCACATTCACTTTTCTATGGGACTATAATTGTGCTTTTTCAATTTTTTCAAGCTATGTAGCATGTTATAAGCAGTGTTTCTAAAAGAGAAAACAAAAAAAACTTAGATCTGTGGAATTCATAATCACATAATATTCGTTTTATGTGCATTTAATGGAACCACTTTTCATCATATGTAAAGTCTTTAAGTCCCAGAAAACTGAATTTGAGGCAGCTCCTGTTGGTGCCCCACTGAAAGGATTCAATTTGGCTTGGTCGCTAACAATTTGCTTCTGGGACTTTAGAGAATTGCTCTGCCTTTTACAGAAAGCTTAATTCTTTAGGTCCCCCCACCACCCACCACCCAACCCCCCAGGACAGTCAAGAACTCCCTGGTATATGGGTACAAACACCCAGGAACTTTGCCCAAGGAAAACTCATAAGTATGGTTTAACTTCCCAGACCCCTCAGGGATAAGGTTAAGGAAGCGACTTCACCTGAAAGCATAGGCTCACTTTGGCTTCTGCCGTTTTCCTATCCTGTTCCCCCATCTCCTTCCAGATTTCCGCAGGGAGTATTGCCTCAATGCTTCACTTGCATCCTAATATCAATTTTGGACATCTTCTGGGGAATCCAACTGCAGCAGGAACGGATATGCCTATGGTCACACCTTCACTCAGAGGCAGAACCAGGACAGAAATTTACGTCTTCCACCTCTGAGTTCAGTCCATTTTTCCCCTCACTGCAGTGGACTTCTTGACATTTTGCTGCAAGAAATAATGCCAGGTCACCCAACCAGAATGAAAGAAATAGAGAACTTAAACTCTTTTTTTGGTTTGTAGTCATACAAGAAGATATTGGGATTTCCACCATAGAATTCATGGTTTCTGGTTCCCAGCTATATCTATACCAAATCCAAATTTAGGTCCTGTTTTCTCTTTTTAACTTCCCTCTTTAAAAGTTAGGAGGGCCTCTATATGTCTTCTGTGTATTTCCTTGAGGACATCCTAGAAAAAGGACCGTGGCTGAAAGCAGGATTCAATTTCCTCAGTCCCTTGACCAAATGTCTGTCGAATAAATTAAATGTGCAAAGTGTTTACAGAAATCAGGAAAAAGAGATGGTAGGCAATGATCACCAATAAGAAATGCTAAAAATATTAGAGGATCAATATTCATTTAAACACCATCATTATCAACAAGACACTTTGTCTATTTATCTATTTAATGATTGATCTATCTCTGAACGTGTGTTGGGAAAACTATGAAATAAATAAAATTAAGTTCCTGTCTGTGGGAGTTTAAAAAATATGAAATAAACATCAATTACATATAAAAAGAAGCAAAGAATGGATGCAAAAAGGAAACAACTAATAAATAATATATTTCTATTATGCCTACACTTTGTTCCCAGCACAATAAGGGAGCCATTTCCTTATTAGATTTTCAGATCAAAATCAAATTGATTATTGACATACTCTGTGAACTCCGATCCCTGGCTGCCAGCATGCAGTAGAAGCCAGGTAAGGATCCAGTGTTTTGATATTATCTTCCCTAAACAAATCCTTTCCTTTCCTTTATACTAACGATGTATGAAGCAGACATTCTAACAATATTAACTCATATTCTCTTTCCCTGAGAACATCCAGAGCTGTTTTATCCACAAGGGAACCATCAGCCACTGTGCACTCATGAAATCCAGGGAGCTGGAAGTTTCAGCAGTGACGTGGATGTTAAAACACCCTCACTCCAGAACACCCATAGCTGCTGGCTACTCCTTTGAATCTTACAGATTACATGAGATCTTAAAGAATGAAAACATCTGGGTCTCCTCACTCTTCGGTATTCTCTTGTGGGAAATGACATTCTGATGATCATATAAGCTTCTATGTATGGCTCATGAAGGTTTCTTGTGGAGCGTAAATTTTTAAAAAATAATAATAAAAGTTCCTTGAAGGAAAAAATGAGAATAGTTCAGACACTGGGAAAATTTAAAGGAGAATGTAGTTAAAAGCAGAAACAGGATGGTGAAAGGGTATTGAGCAGATTTGGTAAAGGATGGTAA